>CAJQZJ010032563.1:14285420-14305299 GCA_907164525.1 Lophiomys imhausi | reverse complement strand
GTATATGCATGTGTGTATGTGTGTATGTATATGTATATATGTATGAGTATGTGTGTATGTGTGTGAGTGTATGTGTATGTGTGCATTTTTGTGTGTATATGTGCGTGTATGTATGTGTGTGAGTGTATATGTATGTATGCATGTATGTATATGTGTGTATGTGTGTGTGAGTGTGTGTGTACATGTGAGCGCAGATGCTAGAAGAATCCAGAACAGAGTGTTGCACGCATCCCCTGGAGCTGAAGTTACAGGCAGTTGCCTGATATGAGTGCTGAAAACCAAACTTGAGTCAATTAGAAGCAGATATTTTGTGCTCTTAATCCCTGAGCCACCTCTCCAGCCCATACATAGTACATTCTTAGAACTAAGTGCTTCCCCATGGACAGGATTTTACCAGTGCCCCACCAATGCTTTCCAGTACTAAAGTTAACTTTAAAAAAGTGTTCTTTGGCATTTATCTGCAATTAAGTCATAATGAGGTTTGGATGAAAACTCCGTAGTCACTTACCTGTGAATGCTTACACAGAGAAGAAGCTGCGTGCACAAAGCCCCTTATATTTGTATTAATGCATAAAGGGTATTGCTTTATGCGTTTCCTGATCCTGGAGAAACTAGAGAGTTGGCCTTGGTAAACACCTGTTTCAGGACTAGTGGCTGCCATTTATGATAAGGTCATATTGGCAGATAGCTCACCTTGAATGTCCTCTTCCTGTGGGAGGACAACCTTCCTGCTTATCATTCTACTGCCTCATATATCATTCTACGTAGTCTTCTCTGGAAGTCATACCGTGTGCTTTGGTGTATGAAGCATCAATTGGAGATGGGCAGAAAAAGTCTCAGTGGAGAAAGTAAGGGACTGGCTTTTAGCCTGTGACCAGCGACATCATCCTAAATTCTAGGCCTATCCATTACCCAGGGTCTAGCCTGCCCAGCTGGCCATCTGCTGTGTCGTCCTGAAAGGAGGCCTTCTTTCTTCATCTGCTCCTGTCTGTCCTTAGGAACACCCTCCTGTGTAACAGTAAATTTTTATTTATGACACATATATTTATTAATACTTAACAATTACCTAACATTGTCTATAAAATTCCTAAATCCTAAACCTAAACCTTAACTCTGAAACTTAACACCTAAAACTTCTTAGTATCTATACTACAAACATTTAACATTAACCTAAGGTTTCTCAAAAGGATATTTTTCTCTGAGCGTGGGTCCTGATGGATGGCTGGTCTTCATACAATTTTTCAGTTTTAAAGTCTCTTAAAGTCTCTGAATTTCCTTCATCACCTTTGTGGTCTTAAGACCAATTAACACATGAAAGTTTCCCAGGCCGCTCACCTATTCAGATGCTTAAGGCCTGCAAAGGCCCGAAGGAGCTTCGTGTCTAAGGACACACACGTCTCCAGACCCGAAATGGGTTAATATCAGAGGGTGAAACTTTCCGATGAGATTATGATGCGTGTTTTTCCACCAGTCGAGGAAAATGTTGAGTGAGTCAGGAACAGGAGAGAGAGCCTGCCTTGCATCCATGTGAATCCCGCCTTATATATCTTCACCTGTCGGCAGAAGCTTTTGTGCACTTTTAAAGTTATGCCCCTGGGCTCAGTCTTTTTCAAAAAACTTTTTGCAGAGGGGCGTGAATTCACAGGTGGTCTGCAGATGTGGGCAGGTGCCTAGGGGCTTGTCATTCAGATGCTTTTCCCAGAGAGCTGTGAAATGACAGCAGACCTCTGGAGGGAGGGCACCTGTTGGGGGGGGGGGGCATGTCCTGCCCCTAGCCCTAATATCAAAGAAGTCCTGGTCCTTGGCGAGTTCCCAAGGACCTGTCACTTCCGATGTAAGTCTTTTTTCTTAAAATTCCAGCCTTATTCCAAGTTCCCTATGCTATATATGCTAACACTAAACCTACCACACTCTAGATTTCTAGAGCACACATCAGCAGCACTTTCATCTAGAGCTAACCTACTCCACTGTTTACAGATGGCAGACAAGTAGCCGTGGTAAGTGGAGCCAGGGGAGCCATAGAAAAGATGCCCTTTTGGGGCACAAGAGAAGTTCCAGGAATTAAGTGTGCACTACTCTTGCGGAGGACCTGTGTTTGGCTCCCAGCACCCATACAGGGTAGGGACTCACAACCACCTGCAATTCTAGCTCCAGGGGATATCATGCCTCCAATCTGTGTGGACACCTTCACTCATGTGTATACATCTACACACAGACACATGACTAAAAACAAAATAAATCTTTAAAAAGATGCTGTTCATGATATAGGTATATGAGTCCAATGTTTATAGACTTTCTGGATTTATTTTATTTTATTTGTATGGGTGTCTTGCCTGTGTAAAAGGATTATTACTCTCTATATATTAATGCAGGAAATTAATACAGCAGTAGTTATTCCTTAACCTTTTATCTGGTTCCCTAAATAAAAGACACAAAGACCTTTTAGATTTATAACAAGCCTTAAAGCAATACAGCTGGGCAGACACTAACCCTCTAAGCTATCTTATCTGCTTCCCAGCCAAAATCCCCATAATCATATTTGTTTCATTTGGGCTGCTTCTGCTCCATCAGGCCAGTCCTCAGGGCAAGTTGCTCTTGGCGATATGCTTACAGAACATGGTATTCCTATGGCGACCTCCTGCTTTCCTCCCATCCCCATCTATCTTTCCTAGAGTCCCTTTCTCCCTACTAGGAAGTCATGCCTTCCTATTCTCTCTCTGCCCAGCTACAGGCTCTCAGTAATTTTTATTATCCAATCAGGGATAATTGCGGAACATTCCTCACATCACATGGATACAGGAGATAGTTCCAGTTTCATAACAATGCCTGTGGCAGGGCAGTATAACCAGATCTCAGGGCACTGAAATCAGCCTCTGAAAACACAGTCCACAAGACCATCCTCCAACATGCCTGCTTGCGTGTTTGTGCTCCACTTTCATGCCTGGTACCTATGAGGGCCAGAAGAAGACACTGGATTGATCCCCTGGAACTGCAGTGACAGACACTTGTGAGCTGCCAGGTGGGTGATGGGAATTGAACCCAGGTACTCTGGAAGAGCAAGTCAATGTTCTTAACTGCTGAGCCATCTTTCCAGATTTTATTTATTTGTTTATTTATTTATTTATTTATTTATTTATTTATTTTTGGTTTTTCGAGACAGGGTTTCTCTGAATATCTCTGGCTGTCCTGGACTCGCTTTGTAGACCAGGCTGGCCTGGAACTCACAAAGATCCGCCTGCCTCTGCCTCCCAAGTGCTGGGATTAAAGGCGTGCGCCACCACCGCCCGGCTCTTTCCAGATTTTAAAAGAGACCTTGGGGATCTAGATTTGAACATGACCTTTTAATACTCACATATTGGGCATTCAAGTCAAATATTAAGTAACCATGGGTTAGGCAAACAAATTAAAGCAACACATACACATGTATTCACACATACATACAAATTAAAGTAACACACACACACAGACATACATGCATACACAGACACACAAAGACAGATACATACAGACACACACACACACACAGAGACACACACACACACACACACAGAGAGAGAGAGAGAGAGAGAGAGAGAGAGAGAGAGAGAGAGAGAGAAGAGCTCGTGAAAGTCAGTTTATCATACTCGTATCAGCTTGGAAGCAGCTGGTCTGTGTAGAGGCACCTATCTAACCATTCCAAACTGATGTCAGTGATACTTTTGGGACCAAGAGAGGGAGTGGGTGGGCATTTTACACCTTTTTCTCCCTATATTTTTGTGTTGTTGAATCTTTGGCAATGGAAGTTTATCTATTACTTTTGTAATTTAAAAAAGTTAATAAGTTTAAAAATCCAAGAGACATTGGGTTTAGGAATTATAAGGCAAACATTTAAGATGATGAAAAGTTAATTGATTGCATGCAAGATAAAAAAAAATAAAGAAAAAGAAAGGCACAAAGAGAAAACGAACAAAAAGGTATCTTGGAGAGAACAGAAAAAAGATCAAAAGGATGATCCATTTATAAAACAGGAATTTAAGCTCCCATAAAAATAAGAGACAAGAAACTACTCTTAGACACTAAAGGTATAGAAACAGTCACGTTCAAAGACGTTTAGAAGTTCAAGTTGGTGACTCCCATATGAAGTAGCAAATGAAAGACAGGTTTAGGAAACAGGAGAGAAACACAGTGAAAGTGAGAGAAGGATTAACTCTGGAGCTTAGCTCTGCATTTCAGAAAGAGTAAGAAAGACAAGAAGAAAAAAAAAACACTGAAGAAATCATCTAATAAACACTTCTCAAATCAAACAGTATAAAAGTCGGGATAGGCTGGAGCAATGGCTCAGTGGCCAAGACCTGCTGCTCTTGTGGAGGATCTGAGTCTGAGTCCCAGCATTGTTGTCACAACTGTCTGTGGTTCCAGCTTCAGGGGGGACGGGGTGGGATCCCACTCTCCTCTGGCTTCTGCCATCATCCCTACACAAGCAGCATACACCCCCAACACACACACACACACACACACACACACACACACACACACTCACAACACACACAAAACACACATCAATAAAAGTCAAGATTAAAAGACCCTCTGAAGTTTCCCAAATGTCAATAATTAGTAGTAGTAGTAGTAGTAGTAGTAGTAATTAAACCACACATGAAAGCACATCAAAATGAGATTTCAGAAATACTAGCAATCCAGAGAATTTTCTTGAGAGAGTTCCCAAGAGAAGAAAAGGTCCACAACAGAGAAACAGCAAAAGAATGACATCAGACCTCACAACAGTGGTCTTGGATGGGAGGCAGCAATGGCAGAGAGTCAACTGAGCTTCATCTAAGTCACAGCAAACATACACACTGGGGTATTACTTGACCACAAAAAGAACAAGGTCTTCTTATTCCTTTCAGAGTGGACGGAATTGCAGGACATTAGGCTAATTGTCAGGAGCAAGGCAGGGAAAGTGCACAGAGTCTCATTCTTGTGTTGAGGCTGAAAACCTGACTTTGCAGGAAAGAGAAGTGGTAGAAATCACTAGCGCACTACAGTTTGGGGAGATGTGAATGTGTCTCCAAAGAGCTCACACACTGGGAGGTGAGAAAGTAGGTGGTGGGACGTGACACTTTTTCAGTGTTTCCCCATGTAGCTCAGGTTGATCCTGCGGGCATGAGTCTCCTGACTCAGCCTCCTCGGGGCTGAAGTTACAGGTCTACCTATCAGGGGTGGTTGAGAGGTAGTGTCACTTTCAGTAGCAGGAGCTTACCAAAAGGGAGTTAGACCACCAGGGGTGCTGACCTCAGGAAGGGCTTAGCAGTTATTGTGTGACTCTAGTTGGTTCCTACATGAGATAGTTGTTATAAACAAGTCAGACAGGCCCCTCCTTTCTCTCTGCCTTCCTCACTCACTGTGACGTTAAGTCCTTGTCACTGCTCAACCCACACAGGATCATGTCCTTGTACTTTGAATGTCGTGAGAGTGAAAAGGGTACCCAGATCAATCAAGAAGAAAGACATCATGGAAATTAGAACATAGCTAAGAATCCTAAACATAAATGGCTTAACTCTCCTAGTAAAAGAAAGATGCAAAGCTGGGCATGGTGGCCCACACCTGTAGTCCCAGCAATCGGGAGGCAGAGGCAGGCAGATCTCTGTGAGTTCAAGGCCATCCTGGTCTATAAAGAGAGTGCGGGACAGCCAGAGCTCTGCTACACAGAGAAACCCTGTCTTGAAAAATAAACAACAAAAAAAGGAAAGATGCAGGCTGGAGGCTGGAGATATGGCTCAGCAATTAACAGCATTGGCTACTCTTCCAGAGGAGCCAGGCTCGATTTCCAGCACCCACACAGTGGCTCACAAACATCTGTAATCCCAATTCCAGGGTATCTAATGTCCTCTTCTGGCCCCCCAGAGCACCAGGCACACAAGTGACATATAGACATACCTGCAGACAAAAGTACTTATATACATAAAAAGAAAATATTTTTTTAAAAAGCTTCAGACTGGCTAATTAGATTAAAAGACAAGAACAAACATCTCCCAGAACCATGCCTTTCCAGGTGCACATACACAGATACAGACCAAAGGCAAAAGGATGGGATGATTAAAAAAAAAAAAAAAAATCACCAAAACACTAAAATCAGAAAAAAAAAAAAGCTGGAGTAGGGTACCCTCATATCTTATGAAATAGATTTCATGTCAAATTTAGTTTCAAGAGATACATGGCATCACTACCTACTACTAAAGGGGTCAGTGCATCAAGAGGATGTGACTGTATAAATATGTGCACCCAATTTCAGTAAACAAGCACTCTGGTTATAAAGAGGTAGGTACCTCTAAACAGTAATAGTGGAGCAGCCTGGAAAATTCTGGCCCAGCATGATGCACATGTCTTTAATCCTAGCATTTGGAAGCCCGAGACATAACAAGTTCGAGATCAGCCTGGGCTGCATAGTAAGATTCTCTCATTAAAATTTTCTAACTGTCATCTGTAGCTAAATGAATATCAACTGTAAGAACTCAATGAAGTTGTTTTCAGATGTGCTTATCCTGAATAGTTTTTTGTTTTGTTTTGTTTTTTTGAGACAGGGTCTCACTTTGTGTAGCTCTGGCTGTCTGGGAATTCACTATGTAGACCAGGCTGGCCTTGAACTCACAGAAATTCATCTGCCTCTGCCTCCTCAGTGCTGGGATTAAAAGTGTGCACCACTATGCCTGGTTTCTGAGCACTCTTTCTTAAGATACTAGGGGGGACATAATTTACCAAAATGAATAAATGAATCAAGGGGTCATAGGATCCAGACAATGGTGAATTCAACATGAGTAGGAGTGGGTACAGGAAATTCTATGGTGATAACAGAAGCACTTTAAAGGCTGGTGAGATGGTTCAGTGGGTAAAGGCACTTGTTGCTAACTCTGTCAATCTAGGTTAACTCCCAGGGTCTGTATAGGGAAGAGAGAGAACCCACTTCTGGGAACAAGTTGTCCTCTGACATTCACATGCACATCCACACACAGTTATAAGTAAATAAAATATTTTTCAAAATTTGAAAACACTTTAATATAGTAACTATGCAGCAGGCTTAGAAGGAAGCTAGAACACAGCAAATGGAAAGAATGAAGTATTAAACAGTAGCAGGGAAAGAAAAAGTATTAAAACTATAGGGAAAGACATAGAATTAGGTGATCTGACATGCATGGCATACAGGACATCTAGGGTATTCATTGTTAAGTATTGTGAAATTGCCAAGTGGAGAGCAAGTCTGTAGAAATAATTAAATTGTTTAACAGTATTTAGATTATCATTAAAATTACATTGGGCGCCATATGTAGAAATAATTAATTAAATTATTTCTTAGTATTTAGATTATGGTTAATTGGTTCGGCAGCCGTTAATCCTTAACCAGCCATTATAAATAAACACACAGACACCGCATGGATTTTAACAAGCCTTGGCCTGAATTGAGCAATCTTGGCTCACCTAAGCTAGCTCTTAATTCTATTACCCAAATATGACCCCATATACACATACATTCCCTTGGACTGCTATTCTCCACGCTATGCCGATGTTCCTGGCCATGTGGACTGAGGTTCTTTTTTCTAACTCATGGTGTGTGTCCTCCTTCTA
The DNA here is from genome assembly GCA_907164525.1 of Lophiomys imhausi. NCBI lineage: Eukaryota > Metazoa > Chordata > Mammalia > Rodentia > Muridae > Lophiomys > Lophiomys imhausi. Next base: position 14,297,703 of record CAJQZJ010032563.1, on the reverse strand, counting down.
CCTGATCCTGGCTGGAATGAACTAATCCTCTGTGTAAAACACAGGATTCCTATTCTAATCTCTGGAAGTCCCGCCTTCCTATACTCTTTCTGCCCAGCTAATTGGCCATAAGCAACTTTTATTAACCAATCAAGAGAATGCCTCAGAAGGGGCAGTAATCAGATCTCAGCATTGAAAGCAGCCTATCAGAAACAATGTTATTAGACCTTTCTTCAACACAAGGCAGTTATTTTTCTTCTATTTTTGAGATTACAATATAACTATATAATTTTTCCAGTTCCTTCCCTCCCTCTTAATCCTCCTTTCTCTCTTTCAAACTTTTGGCTTTTTCCTTTTTCATTAATTGTCACATAAACACACCCCGCTCAGTCTGTATAATGTTAACTTGTGTGCATGTTTTCAGGGCTGGCCATTTGGTGTGCTCTTTCCTGGGGCAGACAATCCCACTCTCAGCATTCCTCAGCTACGGTAGTTCCTTGTGTGGGCTTGGGGCTTCATGGACTTCTCCCATTCACTTGGGCAAGTCTGTTGGTATCATTCTAGTTCAGTTCACATTTGGACAGTCATATTGGTGGCGCTATGTACCTTCTGACATTCCCAGGGTACACAGTCTCACAGCAAATTCCCTGATCCTCCGGCTCTTACAAGCTTTCTGCCCCCTCTTCCACAGTGTTCCCTGGGCCTGAGGTTGGGGAGTGTTTTGTAGACGTATCAGTTAGGACTGCACTTTGGTTAGTTGTGGTTTTCTATAATGGTCTCCATCGGTTGCAAAAAAGAAGGCTCCTTGATGAAGATGGCAGGGAAATTATTAACTCTGGGAAAAACAAAACACTTTTAAGACATTTTATTCATGCTCTACTGTGTCTCAGTTGGAAAAAATAGAACGTCGGTGTCCAAAATATTGAATATAATCTAACAAAAGTTACAGCATAACAGTTTTAGAGAAATGAAGGTAGGGAGTGAATATTTCTGTGTGTGCACAAGGAGGTGAATAGAATTTAAATACTTCTCTTTTGCAGAAGAGATTCAGTAGATAATGTTTAATGTGAGAGTGGGGACAGGGTGAGGGCAGGGGATGAATTTCTAAATTAGAGCAAGGTTTTGCCTTTCTTTAAAAAAAAACAATCTTTTGGGGTCATTTTAATGCTTTGGTAGTAGCAGAAATGCAGACATGAATGCGTTGTGCATGGGCAAGTTCCTGCGTCCATGTGCAGGTGCTGCAAAAGGATAAATTTCCACAGACTAAAGGACAGATGCACTTGTAGTTTTGATACATGCTGCTAAGTGATCCCCACAGGGATTGTACCATCTTGTTCTCACATCAGAATTGTGTGAAAGTCATTTTCACACAGCCCGGTCAGTCTGGTCTCTGTTGCTCTGCTGGGCGAAGGCGGCGGTCGTTCTGTCTCACTCTGGCAGGGATCTCTCCCCTGCTGCTGAGCTATTTTCATTTCTTGTTTTCTTCACTTACCCTTTGCCCACACTCTTGTTTTCTTGTTGGTTTCTAGGAGCTGTTTGTATTTTGGGAAGAGGAATATTTCATGACACATCTACTTTCTGGTGTTTTAAATTATATGTAGTGATACTTAGAAAGGTTTTTCTCCCTCTCTCCCTCTCTCCCTTCCTCCTTCCTCCCTCCCTTTTTCCTTCCTTCCTTTCCTCCCTCCTTCTTTCTTTCTTTCTCCTTCCTCCATTTCTTTCTCTTTCTTTTTTTGAGACACTCTCTCTACATAATCCTGACTGTCTTGGAACTAACTATGTAGAATAGACTGGTCTTGAACTCACAGAGATCTCTCTGCTTCAGCATCCTGAGTGCTGGGACTAAAGGCATGTGCCATTATGCCTAGAAAAATATGTTCTTTTTAATGGGTCAAGTTTCCCCTGACTCAAAAGTTATAAAGAACTCACCAATGTTTCCTTCTTGTGACTTTAAGATTTCATTTTATACATTTGAATCTTAGATCAGTTGACATTATATCCTCATATATTCGCCTGATTTAGTCTTTTCCAGATTGCTAGCTGGCCATCCACTTGTGCTTACTGACCTTTTAACATTTAGTTGTTAATATATATGTATATATATTTATATTTATATATCATACATTTATACATATGTGCACACATGTACATATCTATGTATCTATGTATCTATGTATCTATGTATCTATCTATCTATCTATCTATCTATCTATCTATCTATCTATCCTGATAGCCTGACATGAAGAAAAAAAGGGAGGAAGGGCACATGTCCTTTCATTCTCATTCAGATGACTGTAGATTTTTTTTTTTAAAGATTTATTTATTTATTTTATGTATGGGCGCTTTATCTGTATGAACATCTGTAACCAGAAGAGGGCATCAGATCACGTTGTGGATGGTTGTGAGCCACCATGTGGTTGCTGGGAATTGAACTCAGGACTTTTGGAAGAACAGCCAGTGCTTTTAACCGCTGAGCCATCTCTCCAGCCCGACTGTAGATGTTTTGGCGAAGGTTTTTTTGTTTGTTGGTTTGTTTGTTTTTTGTTTTTGTTTTGTTTGGGTTTTTTTTTTTTTTTTTGGTCCTGCAAGGACCCTTGGCTACAAAATTAAAAAAAAAAAAAAGACTCTACTGACTTAGGCTAATGAGGAGGTTCATTCGATGGATATGGGTCCTACTTAGTCACTGGAGAAGTGAGTCAGCTCTCAGACCTTGGGAGGGATGACTGCAGACACAGCTCCGGGAACTCAGCACGGATTCCGGGTCCTAGTGTGATTCAGCCAGAATTGAGTTCCTCTGTGTCTGTGTTTAGGCTTCAGTCCCTGGGAGGATGGATTGACCGGACTTGGTCACTTGCCTATCACATGTGAGCAGTGGTTGGGGTCCTCAGATTAGTTGAACATCAGAGCCCGAGCAACAAAACCAAACAAAGTCAGGCAGCAGCTGTCCACAGTGTTTGTAAAAATAGCAACAATAAAAATAGTAACGATTTGCTGACTGTTTTCTAGAGGCTGGAACTGGGCTAAGTCTTTCATTCCACTCACCTACTTACCACCTCAATCTCCCTTTTGACTGGTGAGAAAACAAAGGCTGAGGGAATCTTCCTCAAAACATAATCAGTGCATGGCATAGGGAGGGCAGGAGCCTGAGTGTGTCTGCCCAACCTGGCCTCTGCCTCATACTTCTTATGACATTGTCCTCTGAGAAAGAAAGTGGGCTTTGAGTGCTCCGTGGGCTCCAAACACAGCTGTAGATACCTGCTCTGGCACCAGAACACACCTGCTGAGTCCTCCTGGAGATGGTTGACTCTTGGGACAAGTCCCTAGTGCCCAGTATATGTAAGAGTCAAGCCTTTTCATTGCCACGCTCTCTGGCAAAAGTCTGCTGGGCTGGCAGCAAAAGCAGAGGCTGAATCTAGCTAGCTGCATGGCCCTCCCTCTGATCTTCAGCCAGTGCCCGGGCAGGCTTTGTGCCTCCATAGACTCCAGCCTTTGTCCCAGGGATCTTAGTCACCGCATTCTCTAGGTCAGAAATGCAAACAAGCTGTCCATCGGCTGCCCGCCCTGGGCCTTGGAAGCTGTGTGACCGGGCGGTGGAATTAGAATGCCCATTCTTCACCCCAGGTGTCCACACCATGCTTATTCCTAGGTCTCAGGCCCCAGTCAACATCAAGGGGTTTCTGAGAGACTTCAGTGTGCCAACTCCTGGAGGCCATGCCCAAGCTTGCAATGTCTTCTTGCACCTCCCTCCCTTTCCTGATTCAGAGATCCTGTCATCTCTTGGGCTGGGCAGCTCCTGGTGGGGTGTGGTCCGGGCTCATGCCTGTAGAAACACCGTGATTGATTGAGTTGAGATCGCTGCATGTGATCTCCTGAGGAATGGGTGAGTTGTTTGGATTTCTGCTTTGCACACCCTCCAGCCATCCGGAGTGAGCACAGATCCCTCTCAGGAGGCCTGAGGTCATCAGGATAGCCTCAATGTGCTTTCTCCTCCAGGAGATTTAGGGATAGGGAAGGCTGTCAGTTCTTATGGGAGGAAGAGAAACCTCTTGCCCATCTGTGTCCTAGCAGAAAGTTAGGAGGAATAACCAGGGTTCAGATGGAACCACGGAGATTTGTGGCCATTCTCTGCATAGACTTCAATGGCCTACAAAGCCAAGCAGTACACACCATGCTTTATTACGCTCTAACCCTGCCCCTGCCCCCGCTGCCCCTCTTGCCTTCTTTTGAGAGGATAAATGTTTAATCCTCAGTACCCATTTAAGCAAAGCACACTATGGGTGTGGTGGAATGTGTTTGTAATCTCATGCCAGGGAGGTGGACGTGGGTAGATCCCTGGGGCTTTCTGGCCAGCTAGTTTAGCCTAATCCAGTCTCAGAAGACATGGTGGACAGTGCCAGAACTGTCCTCTGGAGGAGGACTGTCCTTGGAGGAGATACTCCAAGTGGACCTCTGGCCTCTACCTGGGCACACACCACCCATGCATGTGTAACACATTTGTTGTTGTGTGTCCCTACCCCTCACCCCCAAACACAAAGTGGAGTTAATTCCTTCTCTTCAGATGTGAGCTGAACCTGGTGGCTGGGCACCCTTCTAATGACTACAGCTTGACAGACATCATCCTGTGTGACTTCTGAGGTGGGGTCCAAGATGGACAGCTTTCACTTGGCTAGCAAGCTTATGAGTTGCTCACTGGGGTGCATGTGTGTCCACATCTTGTTATGAGCACATTCAGGGGCTACGGAGGCCCACATGGCATGTGCTGTCTGCTTTACTGCATACATGAGGCAAATTGGAAAGGATTCTCTAGACAAGTGCATCCTAGATGGCATCCTGACTACAACCTCAGGAGAGTTCCTGAATTAGTCATTTCACTTTACTCATTTCTGTGACGAAATACTTGACAAGAACCAACCTGAGGGAAGAAGGACTGATTCTGGCACAGAGCCGGAAAGTGTATCCATCATGGCAGGGAAAGGGTGGCTTCTAGCTGTGATGACAAGAACCTGGGGTAGTACTGCTCTGCAGTTAGGCGACGGACATAGGATGGCACACTCACATTCAGGGTTTGTCTCCCCCGCTGTCAAACCTCTGTGGACACGCCCTCCACACAGGGTCAACGTTGTCTCCCAGGAATTCCAATCAAGTCAAGCCAACAGTGATGATGAGTCATCATGGTATCAGACAGGAACTGCACAGCTAAGGCACTCTGTCCCTCACCCACAGGCATTGTGAGGGTGACAAGAGGGCTTCCACACTGCGTTCATCCACCATGCTGGAAAATAATCTGCTATATATGCTGATGGAGAGCATCTACAGCTTCAAAATTACCCAAAAACATTCAAAATACAGCTTGTTTTCTAAACAATAGGAGTAGCCCCAACTTCATAGGGAGGCAGGATTGACGTGGATAACAATGGCTGATATTTAAATGGAGGGTTGATACGTTTGATGGAGATGTTAAAAAAAATTAAAAATGGCCATATTCCCCACGAGGGCGCTCATCTTGGGAACTCATGAACGTTATTTGGGTGGCAGGGGGTCCCCGGCTCATGCTCAGTGGCAGCACTTGTCCCCAGTGGCCCTGCCCGTTTACTATGGTGCTTGCCTGTAATGAAGTGGGGCCCTGCCTCAGCCCCAGACTGGATGACGCTAGGGCTGCAGCCACTGTTGCTGTTGTCACTTAACTTCAGAGTGACCTTAAATTATATCCCCTAGTGGTGGTGCAGCCAGGAAAGTATCCCAATTATTAATTAGCCCCCTGCAGGATACACAGATGGAAAACAACCACTCAAGTAGTGCACAGGCTCCAATGGCCTCTGCCACTCTGCAGGGCACTACTACTTACTGCCATGAATAGTGTTAGAGGCTCTGCTGCCTTCCAGACCTCCCTTTCAGACACCAAGGACCACCAGCCAAGGCCTGACAGCCTGATCTGAGGGGTGGGGTACCTGGTCCCCGGAACCAGTTTCTTGTATCCCTGCTTGTTTGTGGCCAATAGGGATACTGGTGAGGCTGGTCTGGATGGCCATTTGGGCTATTTAAGAAAATTGGATCTTGCTAAAATGCTTGGCTTGTTCATCGATACCATCCTTGTCTACAACAACCATAGTGAAGTTAGATCCTTTTATTAAACCATAGAGCACTCTTGTTCCTTGTCCATCTTGGTGGCTGCTCTCATCTGGGAGCTATCCCATGTCTGAGACAGAAAAGACAGTGGCCATGAAGGAGATGAAAAGTCTCAGGAGTGACTAACTCTCGCTATAAAAAATGGAAAGTTCATGTGGCTACAAGCTGGCACTGAAGAGGATAAACAAGGGCAGTGCTAAGTTGGCCATCCCTCCCCAGCTTTGAGGAAATCTGAAATAGAATTTTGGGCTTGGTTGGCCAAACCTGGTGTCTACCACAACGGTGGCAGTGATGTGGAACTGGGCACAGTGCGTGGAAGATACTACAGTGTTGATTCTGGTGGCCTGAGGTCATCAGAAGCACAGCAAAACAGACTGACGAAAAGTGAACTGTGGGACATTTGTCCCTAGTAAAAACTTGCTAGAGTTTGTTTCCCAAAGTTGGGAAGTAGACAATGCTGCAGAGTGATTCCTCGTGACCCAAATGATTACATTCTGGGGGGACAATGTCAGCACTTCAAGGGGAACCTCTCAAAATTCTCTTATCTGAAATATGCAAAACACCTGACACCCAGTGCTGTTTACGCTTCAATGCAATTGCCTAGTAATGCGTTTCCCATAACACATCCCCGTGGTTAACAGAGCATGGTGCTATGACTGTGCTCATTATTGAGATAAGAAACCCAAATTCAGTGGAAGAGAATGAGTAGAGATTTTCATATTAATCTTTTTCCAAAATGGATGCCTTAAAAAAACCAACAACTCTGTGTGTGTGGGTGTGTGTACAAGTGCAGGTGCACATGTCTGGTATATGGCTTTTGTTGCTGAGTTCTACAGTTCAGGTTAGCTGTCCTACAAACTTCCAAGTGATTCTCTTTCGTTCACCTTGTGGTGAGAATTTTTGGAATTTTGATTTCTTTAAAAAAAAAAAAAAGACCATAGAAATATTTTAAGAATATGTTTTCATTTTAATCCTGGGTATGGGGATATGGGGCTGCTTCACAGCAGCTGACTATGATTTGCTTCATGCTCTAACAGGGGCATAGTTTTTCCAGCTGTAGATAGTTTCTGCACTTGTGTGACATTTAGAATTCTGGGGACTTTGCAGAGGGTTTATAAATGCTAGGGTCCTGAGAGGTGGGATGTGGATGACTGTTGTTGTTGATCATGATTTGTTAAGTAGTCATACACAAAGAAACAATAAGAAGAAATTAGATATCCTGATATCAAAGATAATACTTGCCCCAAGGAGCTCTACATCCCGAATAAGCAGAAGAGGCCTAATAATAACACTGTCCCCTTTCTGAGCCCTGACTTTATGGAAAAGTTTTTAATAAAGATTTAAGTATGGAAAGGGAGAGCGAGAGCAAGAGGGAGAGAGAGAGAAGAAAATGACAAGTGTTCACACCGAGAGCTACGGGTATTATAAAAGACTGAGTCAGCAAATTCATGGCTTTTCTTTTTCAGATGACGTACCTCCTTTTGGTCACAACAGGCAAGAAAGACACCCTGGACATACTTGAATAAAACTGAAAACTCGCCATTATTAAGTTATGAGCTTTTTTAAAAATACAAATACCATTTGATCTATTCATTCGTAATGATAACTTCCCTCTAAAATAACCATTTTAGCCTGGTTTGGAATGGTGGCACATGCCTTTAATTCCAGCACTTGGAAGGCAGAGGCAGGCGGATCTCTGAGTCTGGGGCCAGTTTGATCTAAACAGTGACTTCTAAGACAGCCAGAGCTACATAGAGAGATCTGTCTCAAGAAAACCAAAATCAAAACAAAAAAAAAATTAGAAGTAAGATAAAATAATCATTTTAGAAGACCAGGCTCCCAGTCATTACCGTGATGCTTTGAATTTCTCTTTGGAAATCAGATCACAGAGACTTTACTCCTGTTCCCTTTGGCCACAGCTGTGGAGTGAGGGATGCCCCTCCCATTTTGCCACGTCCTTTGTCCTCAGGTTCATCTTCAAAAGACTTAAGTTGTTTTCATATAATCAAATGAACTCATGAAGGAAGATTCCAGGCCGTGACAGATTTGTTAAAATCTGCAATAGGCTTTAGAACTGAGTTTGCAGTGTTATGAGCAGCATGCTTGAACATGTAAGCCCTCATTTAATTGTTCAAATAACAGATAATGTCATCAGCCACCCGGCATGTGATAGTGATGTGCTGCCCACCCCCTCCCTTCTCCCTTATATTTTGCTGATTGCCATGGGATCTCAGTTAAGACATAATTAAGAACTCCACCAGTGGGATGGTAAAATGACCATGGCAGAGGACAAAGGTTTATGATAGCCTGGTATTAAGAATCCTTCAGGACTGGGGAGATAGTCGAATCTGTAAAGTGCTTGGTGTGTAAGGCTTGAGTTCAGTCCCTAGAACTCTTGTAAAAAGGGTAGATGTCGGGGACACACTTGCAATGCTGCACTGGGGAGGAGCGGGCGGGCAGGTCCCTGGGGCTTTCTGGCCTTTTAGCTTAGCTGAATTGGTGAGCTCCAGGACACACACACACACACACACACACACACACACACACACAGAGAGAGACAGAGAGAGACAGAGAGACAGAGACAGACTGAGACAGAGACACAGAGAGAGACAGAGACACAGAGACTGAGACAAAGACTCAGAGAGAGACAGAGACACAGAGACTGAGACAGAGACTCAGAGAGAGTTCTTCAAAGTTCATGGGTTAATTGTATGCTTCTGTTCTGGCAGCAGCATTGGTCTGAGGGGTAAGTGAGCAATATTGTCTTGGGTCTGAGGTGTAGAAAGAATTGGTAGAGAAATAATTTCCCCATTGTAGAAGAATGACGGAGAGGGAAAGTAACCAAGGGCACAAGCGTCGGTGTCTCTTTTCTGTCTGCGTTCTGGTGCTCCGTGGTGAGGCTGGCGATCTTCCCTGGGAGAGGACTGCTTTGATGTTGGGAAGCAGTCTCCCTTGGTGCTTTCTCTAACGCTGACAGATTAAGGATCAGGATCGATGACCCCGCTGCTTTCCACCTGTGGGAGTCCGAGTGCCTCTTAACACGTGGACTGGAACTAAGAAACACAGAGCCATGGCAGGAAGTCGGCTCAAAGTGGACCTGAACTTGAAGTCAATGAATTAAGGACTGCTCAGGTGGTGCCACGCAGCGCTCACGGACGCACCAGGGAGCAAGTGACACTGCGCATGTGTGAAGTGCTGAGCGACCCTGCAGCAGTCCTATTACTGCGCTGTGCTCTGACGTCCGGCGCTCGGGAGAAAAATGCACCTGGGTCAGTCTTCTCCCTGAATTCAAGTCTTTGATGAACCTGAACATTTGAATATTTTGAAGGTTTCATCGCTGAGTCTGATTCATACCCAAATCCAAGAGTCTCTGCGGGGCTGGGAGCCTTCCTGATGCTGCGACCCTTTAATACATGCTGTGGTGACCCCTCCAGCAATAAAATTACTTTCGTTGCTCCTTCGTAACTGTCATTTTGCTACAGTTATGAATCATATTTGACATACAGGATATCTGACCTGCGACTCCTGTGGGGCTCGAAGCCCTGCTAAGAGGAAGCCCAGGGGTTCTGAAAGTTAAAGAGAGGATATTGGGTCATTGCTCCTATCACCGCTCTTTTCAAAACAGCATGGTGGGATCATCCAGGAAGAACTAGTATTTGGTGGTGGTAGGGGGTGAGTTTAAATGCATTTAGCACATTTGTATACTGTATTCTTCAAAGTCTGTTCAGCAGGGCTGGACAGCGGCTCAGTGGTTAAGAGCGAGCACTGTTCTTGCAGAGGATCCACGTTTGTCCCCATCATCCAGGTTGGTGGCTCACAACCATCTTGCATTAGTTACAGTTCTCTAAAGGAACAGAACTAATAGAATACACACACGGAATGCAAAGTCTGGGGATGTGTGGAGTGCGTCTGTCGGCTGGGTAGACTGGGAAGGGTTGGAGGCAGACATGATAGTGGAGGGGATGGAGAAGACCACATAGCCACTGAGACAAGAACAGAACGTGTCATGATAGCGAGGGATGAATAAAAACACCCATTTGCCATTGTATACGGCAGGGGAGACTGAGCCTGGCGAGGGAAAAATAAAGCCACGTTGGCTAGTGAAGCTAAAACTTTCACCTCTAGTTCCCAGTATCCTTTCTCCCCATTTTTAACATTTACTTATTTTTTGACACATTTGTGCATGTATATAATGTACTTTGATCATATTTATCCCCCATTACTCTGTCTTATGTCCCTCCTGCTCTCCTCTGGACCCCTTCATTTTCCAAAGTCTTCTTCCTACTTTCATCCCTGTCACTGAGTTTAATTGGTATTTCTTACATGCATGAAGACAAGGCTTATTTACTACAGCGTGGGCAATTTGTCAGTGGCCACACCACTAAAGAAAAATGCCGACCCATCTTTCAGAGGCTGTTAACTCCTCAGCTAGAGGTAGGGCTCATTCTCCCCAGTTTCTGGCCAGCCTCCCTTGCAGCTAAGGATGTAACTAGATTCTAGCTGGAGGGATGGCAGTAGTTGTGGCATTCCCTGCTGCCTCCTTCCTCCTCAGGCAGGCTGGAGTGTGGATGTGTTGTTAAGTCATTTTAGACAGACTAAGAACAGCCTTCCAGGGTGAGTGGGAAGACAATCTTGCAAATTTCTAGATAGCCAACATTGACCTGTCCTAGAGTTTAGCATTTGAACCTTTGAAAGTAGCCATAGATATTGGGAAAGAAATTTGAAAGAGTGGCTGCCTCTGTAGGAAGAGCAATTTTCTCTCCATATGCCAGGCAGGGACACTGAAGGCCTCGGCCAAGCCTGTTCTGAAGGAATCAGGGCTGGTTACAAATCTAGAAAGCGGCTGTGAGGTTTGTACAGTTGGTGTGGGGGAGGTATTAAAAACACTGATATTTCTGGAATGAAGGTTTTACTTGAATACACAAAAGGCATCATAAGTCAGAACAAATGGCTTTTGGAAATCAAATCCATCTTTTTCAGATGCCCTGACCTGGTGTTTTTCTTGGGACTTTTGAAAATAATTGTCATTAAAGGATGAATCACTGTGCTGGCTCCAAATCTGCAGTCTATTTCTTTCCCTTGGTTAGTAGTCAAACATCTTAGGGACAGCTTTGGGGAGGAAAGGGCAAAAGCAATGGTTGAAGCTGAATTCGTTGGTAGAGGTACTACACTGGAAAATGATAAGATGAAATTCACATAAAATGAAATTTTTTTAAGACAGGGTCTCTCTCTGTATCTCCATCTCGCCTTGATTTTGTAGTAACCCTTCTGCCTCAGCTTTCCAAGTGCTGAGGTTATGTGTATGAGCCTCTACCCAGTTAAAAATTATCACTCTAAAATGAACAATTTAGTTGTGTTAGTACATTGACGGCATTACACCGAGCCCACCTCTGTCTAGTTCTAAAATATTTCCATCGATTGAGGTGAACGCCCAGTATCCGCTAAGCAGCTACTTCTCAGTGCCCTTTACCAAAGTCCTCTCATCACTATGCATTTATTTATTTTAGTTATTTTCATATGAACGGAGCCATACAATGTGTGACCTCACATTTGCAGCTTTTCTTTCCTTTGGAGTGCTTCCGAGGTTCAGCCGAGTTGTAGTATGTATTGGTCCTTTATTTCTTTTCTCTGCCAAATAGTAGTCCCTAAATGGACAGACATTCCATATTTTATTTCTCCACCCACGTGTTGATGGATATTTGGGTTGTGTCCATCTTCTGACTGCTCTGGGTGCTGCCCTGACCAGTGTGTGGTGTGTGTGTGCGCGCACGCGCGTACTTGCTTGAGTGCAAAGCCTTGTTTTTATTGACTTTAAAACTTGGGACTTGGGGGCGTGGCAATTAGGAGCATCTAAAAGCTTCAGTTACCTTTGCCTTCAGTATGTAGGATAGGCCACAAGGTGGGTCGGGCAGGAGATCCAGGTGCATCCTGGGTAGATTGGATCCAGTGCAAAATGGAGCAGAAAGCCCATCTGGGCCCATCCGTGCTTCTGAAGAAGGAACAGGTCTCAGAGCACTGTGTGCAGCACATCTTACCACTGATGATGGTGAGTGGCCTGGAACACAGTGTGCTGAGTCATCAACTTTGAAACTACATCCTCCTCAGGATGTCTGTATGGTCAGGGTGTAGTCATCACCAAATGATCCTGGCACATGGTTGGCATTCAGTGCAGAGCTGT
>CAJQZJ010032563.1:14244580-14285410 GCA_907164525.1 Lophiomys imhausi | reverse complement strand
ACACACACACACACACACACACACACACACACACACACACACACCTCCATAGAGAAATACCACAACTCTATAAAGTCAGTCTCTCTCTCTCTCTGTGTGTGTGTGTATGTGTGTGTGTGTGTACATAAAAGTCAAAATGATAATGGCATAGGGGAATATTTAGATATTTAGTTCCCTTTGCTGGGATTCGGCTTGCTGGTCGCCACAACCCTAATAACTCACTGTTGCCCACTGAGGCATGGTGGCAACGGAGACTGAAACGCACCCTGAAATGAGAGGCCTGGAGCAGCTGTGGGTGGACAGTTAATTCACAGGCAGTTGAAGTCCCTGCAGTGGAAATCATGACTAGGTGAGCATCACTCGGCTGGACCTCCTGGGGCCTGGAAGCTTGCTTTCTAAGCCAGCAGGATGTCTAGCCCTGTCTTGTGGGCCTCGGTTTGTGCGGTCACTCTGGCAATTTCTAGTCATGAGTCTGGGGCTGGCAGGCCCATGGCAAAGCCAGGCTTTTCTAAATTTGTCTCCAGCTAATTGAGAGGCCTTGTTATTGCAGTCCTCTGTGGGTAGTAGGGCTGGCGCTCTAACTCTGGTTTGCATATGAAGATGCTGGAGCCCAGGCCTTTCTGGTGTTTCCCGCCCCAATCTCACCCCCCAACAATTATCATAAAGTGTTCTCATTATCTTTACAATGGCTTGGAGATTAAACCTTAATTTGAGTTGTTATTTCTGTGGCTTAACCTAATAACATTTGTACCTGTCCCAACACCAGCGGGCCAGAGAAGCCACAGGCTCCCTTGGATCACCAAGGGCTGTGTCTTGGATCCTCAACTCTGTTCCTATTGGTCTGGTCAGAGGTTGTTTTCATAAGACTACCTTAATGGTTTCCTAGGGATGCAGCTCTCTCTGCAGTAGGTCAGCTGTGATGTAAGAGAAAACCTGGGCTACAGGAAAAATGATCAGACTTCAGTCTAAAACACTGGAGTAAATAGTTCACATCCTTTGTTACTCTGCTCTTCCTGAAGCATCCCATCGCTGACTGGGAACCAGGTAGGTCTGGGTTCAAGTCCTGCCTCTGCAACATTCCATGTGCTCCTTGGACAGGTCCTGGAATCTCTCTGTGCCTCAGTATACCCAGCTGTGGAGTGGACTGTAGAGCAGCTTTGTGTACTTCAAGCTCACCTACCGCAGGCCTGGCACACCACAGTGTTGGTTTTCATATGGGGCTGACAGTTGCTTTCAGCCTGAATTTGGCCAATGAGAACCCAGTGATTGGAGTTTTGTTTTTTAGGCTTAAAAAGTGTGACAAAGTGCTTTGGTGACTCAGGTCTAAGAGAGCTGTTCAGACCTCAGTTGGACCATGGTCTGGGGTTTCCTCCCAGACCTCCACTCACCAGGTTCGTGCGTCGTTTAACCATTTTGAGATATAGCCAAGTGACAGCAATGTTTAGTGTATGTGTAGGAGGAGGAAGTATCCAGAAAAACCAGGAGGGTGTACCATGAGGCAGAGGGGTGACAGTCTGTGTTGTTCTATATCTCATCCAAAGCTCCCTTGGGTCTACTATATAGGTAAGCCAAACACAATTCTATCATTCATTCAGTGCACTGATCCATGACCAGCCACCACTCCAGGCTCTTCTTCCATGTGTACCTGTCTGCCATGGTGGGTCACTGTGGTCTGACACACTGCTTTCTCTGGGGAGAGGGAGAACGGCGCCACTGTGGGGCAGTGTGCAGGAACGGAGCCAGAACAAGGCAGACAGAGGGGCTCAGAGAGACAGTGGGAGAACAGAAAGGGTCAGTATCTGTTTAGCAAAATGCCCAGCACCATGGGTCTCACAGTACCAAAGATAATCGTCATGGCAGCTCTGCCAAGCTGGTGACAATGGTAGTAATCCAACTCTTGTCCCAATTTTCTAATGGTTTAGAAACTTCCACTGTGTGTGTGTGTGTGTGTGTGTGTGTGTGTGTGTATGTGTGTGTACAATGGTTAATTTGTATGTGTTTACAAGGGTTATTACAATGGTTAATTTGTGTGTATGTTTACAATTGTTAATTTGTAGATGTGTGTATGTTTACAATGGATTTGTGTATATGTTTATAATTGTTAATTTGTGTGTATATGTTTATGTGCTTATAATGATTAATTTGTGTGTGTCTGTATGTACCCTTACAATGGTTAATTTGAGTGTGGGTTTACAATTGCTAATTTGTAAGTGTGTATATGCTTACAATGGTCAATTTGTATGTATGTGCACGTGCACCTATGTGGTATATGTGTACACATGTATGTGAGTGCCAATGCCTACACATGTGTGTGAGGAGGCCAGAGGACACTGGGTGTCATACCTTATCACACCTCACTCATCATCCAACCCTGACAACACTGGTCTCACAGGCTCACATGGGCTTGGCTTTTACATGGTTGCTGGCGGTGAACTCAGGTCCTTGTGTTTGCACAGCAAGCATTTGTGTCAGCTAAGGCATAGCCCCAGGCCCAGATAATTAATATTGATTGTCAACTTGATCACCAAGGAAACAAACCTCCTGGCCATCCATGAAGGAGTTTTTAGATTGATTTAATGGGTTGGGGTGGGAAGATCTACCCTGAGCACTGGTGGCACCATTCCCTAGGCTGGACCCTGAACTGAATAAAAGAAGAAGTTTCAAGAAAAAAGGACAGATTGTTGAATATGCCTTTATACCTTTGTATATTCGTACAAAATTAAGATTATATTTGGATAAATTGGTATTGATCTTTGTATATTGATGCAAAATTAAGATTGTATTGGGCTACATCGGTATTAATCTTTGTATATTGATAGAAAATTAAGATTATGTTTGGCCACATTGGTATTGATCTTTGTATATTGATACAAAATTAAGGTTAACTCTTTTTAAAGTATTGTACCTAGGTAATGCTTAAAAATGAAATGTGAAGTTTTGGCCTTTTTCTACCAACTGTCATAAGCTGTTTAGGATAATTAAGAAATGCAAACTAATAGTCATTCAAGCATGTCATTTTGTTAGGTACTAGGGCAGTCAGTCTATCACAGTTATTTTCTAAGTTAATCAGAAATCAAGTTGCTAAGAGACAAGAAACATTTGCTTATCCAAATATAAGGAGATAGATAGGTGGTCTTCAAAAACCTCAAGAGATCTGCAGAATATGGCATTCAAAGATGTTTTAAGATTTTTTTTATCCCCCCCCCAAGATTTTTTTTTGATATTGAGACATGTCAGCTCCTGACAACACCCCCTATTCTACTCCAAGTAGAAGATGAGCATCGAAGAATCTCCAATTGGAGATGGTTGAATTAGTGGCAAGCTTACCTCTTGGCAAGAAAAACCCCTTGCTTCAACTGTAGACAGACTGCTGTCCAAATAGGACAAAACTTGGAAGCAGGTAAGTCGACAGTCTAGCTCTGCCAAGACAGGGTAGGCAAGTCCTTCATAACCCCTGCTCTACAATCAATGTCTGTCAGAGAAACAGGGCCAAACAGCTGAAGATTGATGCTGTAATGTATGGAGAGAGAATGGGAACTGTCCAGGCAGCCACTGGTATGTCATTTCTTAGTTTTGGAAGCTGCTGGCCCTGCACTTCCTATATAATCATATATATTTATCCCTCTCAGGTCTCTGAGGTGGTTGAAGAATAGATAGCTAGAGTCTCATAGTTAAATTTTGAGTTGTTTAGGGTGTTCTGGATCTAAGAAGATGTTTTTAAAATTGTGATGCAAGTTAGGAGGAAAGCTGAGTTGGATATAGAACTTTAAACTTGTGGAGAGGGTTAGATAGTAGAATGTTAAAGTCAGGTGCCAAATACATATGGACTGGACATTGAGAATGTATGCTAAGCTTTATAACTCTCATAATTGTGGCCTAATTATTTCTGTTGTTTTGTATTGTATTTATTGTTATAAGAGAAAGAGCCATTTGTTGGACTGAAATGGGGAGCTGTTGGGGGAAAAAGATATACCTTAAACTTAAAAAAAAAAGAAGGGGATGGGTGGGTTAAGGGGGAAGAGGGTGGGAAGGTGGGACTGGAGGGGGGAGTAGGGAGGGGATTGAGATGGAGATGTAACTTGAAGAAATAAAAAAAAAAAGAAGAAGTCTGAGTGCCAGCGTTTATCTCTCTCAACTTCCTGCCTGGACACACAGTGTCCAGCTGCTTCAAGCTCCTGCCACCATGGCCACCTTGCTGTGATGGATGGGCCGTGTCCTGGAACCATGGACCCAGGTAACCCTTCCTTCCTAAAGCTGATCTCTGTGGCCTGGCTACACTTATACCTCCTTTCTCCCCGTGTCAGCTCGGGGACTCTGAATCAGAGACTCCAGGGCGGCCCTGGCTTGTTTGCCCTTATAACTTAGGTGGGAGCAGCTGCGCCTGCTCAGAAGACTCCTTGTCTTCCATATCCTGTCCCTCAATTCCCCAAGAGCCCAAGACAAATTCCACCTGCTAACTAACATGCTCATATAGTCT
The DNA here is from genome assembly GCA_907164525.1 of Lophiomys imhausi. Lineage (NCBI taxonomy): Eukaryota > Metazoa > Chordata > Mammalia > Rodentia > Muridae > Lophiomys > Lophiomys imhausi. The sequence goes on along the minus strand of CAJQZJ010032563.1, from coordinate 14,280,933 downwards.
CAGCATGAGAGAATAAAGCTGCGAATACCCTCTGGGTCATTCCAAGACGTTCGTTAGTTCCTGTACCGGTGGAGAAATGGCAAGAAAAATAAGAGGTTGGGTGAGTTAATTGCCGGTAGTCAGAGCTGAAAGTTTTCCTAATGTCTTATGCCCTTGGGTCTGTCCAGGGCAGGAGCAACATGGAGAATGGTGGCCAGGTGTTAATAGAATAAACTAAGGATGCTCACAAGCATGCGGAAATTAATGGATTCTGCGTGGCTTGCCCTGCTAAGAGAATACAGCACATACCTTGTTATATGTTAGAACTCTTCTTAATTAAAGTGGCCTTTGTTGGTTTAACGACTTAATCAGACCTGCTGCCTTGCCCCATCAGCCATCAGAAAACAGGTTTGTAACAACAGAGACAAGTCCTGCTATGACGCTGGGATTACCCAATGAAGGAGGGCGTGCGTGGATGATCGCTTCAGGTCAGTACTTCTGTGTCCCTGGAGGTCAGTGCTTCTGTGTCCCTCATCTGTATCTTGAAACACTCAAAGGAAATGGCCATGAAGAGCATCTCAGGATGACCAGTGTGACTGCCCCACACATGCTGCCACCCCAAAAAAACCTGGAATCTGTCTATTTAGACTTTCCTAAAAAATCCACGAGTGTGGTTATGGTAGTGGCTTTAGCCACTCAGCCTCCCATAACACCTGCACCTTGATAGGCGGCCAATTAGGTGATGGAAAAGTAGCTCCTGGATGGTATGTGGTGGGCTTTCACTCTACTCATCAACGCCACAGGACTGATTTCTCTGTAATGGGTCCAGAAGAAGCCAGCTGTGCACAGTCTATGTCATGTGATCACTCTTGCCCTATCTCTGTGCCTCGGTATTAGTTCTCTGCTTGCACACACCTAGGATAAGTCTCTGTTCACAGAAATTTAGAAGCCAAATTCTTACAATCTCATGCATCCTCCAAAAGACACTTTATTTAAAATGAGGAGATGAGGGAGGGGCAGAAAAGACAGGAGATGGTGTCACTGCAGAGCCCAAGCCATCCAAGTCCCAGACATGGATTGCCCAGCTGTGTTCCAGACAGCTGGACCTGGAGAGTCCACACACACTTCCAAATTCCTGCGTTAGAGGTAGATTGCCTTCTCCCACAAGTTTATGTCCTCCTGGTGATGTGGCGTACCACAGTCTCTCAGCCACCCAAGCCAGGCTGCTGGCAGCCTGCCACTGGCTTACACCAGTCCTCACCTCCGTCTGTGTTCCTTAGCCTTCCTGCCACCTCCTTGGTTGAGCCACAGCATCTGTTCCCAGAGGAAGTAGACTCCTAACTGGCTTTCTTTCCCATTAACCTTGCCATTCTCCAAACCACGGACGACTTTCTATAGCTAACAGGGGACCAAATGACTCACCTGCTTAAATCACGCATGATTTAACTGCATTAAAATGCCCCATAGCTTCGGGATAAGCTTTATCTTTATTTTCTGTGAATGGGTGTGTTGCGTGCAGGTGTGTCCGTGTTCAAGTGCATGGGCACACGTATGTGTGTTCACGTGGAGGCCAGAGGCTGATGCTCGGCGCCTTTCTTGATCACCCTCTCCACCTTATATACCGAGGCAGTGTCTCCATGTGAAACTTGTCAGGTCTCTCTCACTTAAACCTAGAGATGGCTGATTCAGCTTGTCCAGCTAGCCAGCTGGCCTCAGCCATCTCCTGCCGCCCTTCCCGAATCCTGAGATAGCAGAGGGGCCACCACACCTTCCCAGCATTTACATGGGTGCTGCAGAGCTGAGCTCAGCCCTTAAACTTGGGTGAAAAAACACTATACCTGCTGAACCATCTCCCCGTCACCAGGCTACTGTGGGGAAACCCTTGCCTGACAAGTAGGATGGGCTGGTACCATAAATACAAGCACAACGAACAAACAATGAACAAACAGTCCCAGGCCTGTAAAGTTTCCCTTTTATACAAAGTCTCCCCCGCCTGGCTTTCACCGCTCCCCTGTGCCACTCTGACAGCAGCCCGGGGATGTTTGCGTGCACTCGTGACTCTCTCCCCAGGCTAGAGCTCTGTAACAGAAAGGATTTTGTACTTTGACACATCCAACCCACATTTCAAGCCCTTACAGCCTGCTCCCCTGGTGGCTTCGCATGGCTCCAGATGTACCTATGACACTTTCTTGTGACTGGATCGAAAGTTTGTGCTACAGTTTCATCACGTAGGTGAGACTTCAAATGGACGCAAACAATGAAGATGGTCTCTTCTGGGAACCTCTGTGGGAGGGAGCATTTTCCCTTAGGCTGCGTCAGCAGGACTTTCACTTCAGTGTCTCCGAGCATTCCCTTAGCCCATACAGGTCTTAGATGCAATGCTGTTGCCCTTATGTAGACACGAGCCTGTCCTGTCCTAAGATGCTGTTATAATAAATAAATCAAAATAACAAAAGCCACTCTGCTTAAACCAAAGGGGCACAGTTGTCTTTGGACAAGCACCCTGATTACAATATATCACATCCAATAGGTTTGTGTTTTCAGGGTCCAGGACAGTGGATGACCCAGAATTGTCTCCACATGCTTGCTGAGTAAATACACACATACCTTTCTCTCTCTCTTTTTTTTTTTTGCTCTTGAGATATTCGCTGCATGCCAAGGGAATCACAAAGGAGAAGAAATGGTTCGAAGCAACTGTGGCAACAATTGTCTACAGACGCAATGAAAATACCAAGATGAGAGCACCGGGACATCCTTGGTGGGAACTTTTGAGACAGCCTTTAATTGTGGGTAACATGGGGCTGGAGAGCAGCTGGGTGGTAGAGCACAGCTCCTGTGCACAGGGCCTGGGCTCAGTCCCTAGCACTGCAGAAAAGAAAAACCAAAAAAGGAAATGGTTTACATAAGACACAAACACATCGGCCAGCCATGTTTGGAGAATATATGTTTATCTCACAGATATCCCAGGGTGGGTTGAAAGATGAAGATGAGAACCAGGCATGGTGGTGCACCCCTGTAACCCCGACACTTGGGAGGTGGAGGTGGGTAGATCTCTGTGAGTTCCAGGCCAGCCCTGTCTATATAGCTGGGGCCCTTGTCTCAAAAACCCATAAAGTAGAAAGCAGAGGAGTCAGTGTTTGCAAAGCATCAGGTACAGAGAAAGTGAACACTCCCAGTCCTGTCTCTATACCTGATACCCAATCAAGTACCTTATTCACTTTATTTCCTTTTAATTCTCATGTTATTGTTCCTATTTAACAGGGCAAGTAATTTATTCAAAGTTGTAGGTAGCAAAATTCAAGCTGAGCTCTCACTGAATAACATGCAAAACTGACTTGATCCTCATATTGATAAAAACAATGACTGTTGACAATAATACGATAAGATTATAGTCATAGGATTGGGTAAAGGGATCCTAACCGAAAGAGTGGTCAAGAACCTGGAGGAAGTGTTGGAGATGTATCTTAGGGACAGTGTTTGCTTAGAGGCCCTGGGTTTGAGACCAAGCACAGCCAGTTAAACAACCAATCAATCAACCAGTTAGCCATCAATAAATCTAGATGTCAAATGCCTCCAAAAAATCAGGAGTGGTGAGAATAGGGTGGGCTGACTTGGGAAATATTTCACAAGCACCAGAGCCAAACTTAAGAGCAATCACCTGTTGAGGGTTAAGGGTGCAGCCAAGACAGGCATTTGGGCAGCTGGAGAGATGGTGGCACCATTGGCAAAAATAGCAAAGCAGGTGAAAAAGCTGAGAGAGAGGGTTAATGGCATGGGTTTTAGATGGTTTAAGATTTCATCCCTTCAAACAATAGCTAGAGGTCACGAGACTATGCATGTGCCAAACGCTGATATCCCCATGACCCTGGAGGGCTGCAGGCTCGGTGCCCCCCGAAGTCTTGGCAACTCTTCAAACATGACTGGAATCTGGCTCCGCCCTGCTTCGTATTTAAAATGACTGGCCTGATGAGGAGCTGTGGAGAGGAAAAGGTCCAACAGGGAAGGCAAACATCCGCACTGTTCAATAATTCAGTGAAGAGCCTGCCCTGGCTGCAGAACTACCGTGTCACAAGGAATGGAATGTTTAAAAAAAAAAATCAAACCCTATTTCGGCACTAAGTCATGCCTGGGCGAGCTGGAGGGTTGCCAGAAGAGAAGATTCTAGATCTCTTATCTCCTGAGAGATAACAGGTTGTTACAAAATCAGTCCGGTCTGGCACGTGAGCCATTTGAATACATCAATTCCTTTAGCTTAATTCAGTCTACACGGTCCCCTAATTCCAAATCCCATGAGGAAATAAAGCCCTCTAGTGGGAGGGCTACCTCATCTGCTGTAGAGTCAGATGTGCAACTGGGGATGGAGGGTCTAGCCTCATGTCACCCTTCCGTATGCTGCTTTGGACCAATTCTGACAGAGATGGGGCACCCGAGGGGAACCCCAATGACAAGTGGGCCAGGCTGAGGGGAGCAGCTAAAAGATACTGCCGGGACTGGTACTGCTGGCCCTGGCCAGGCTGGGCTTTCCTACTCTGGAAGGACCTGCTTTCTCAGTATGCTTCTTTCCAGCCAGCTTGGAGAGTACTGGTTGTTGTATTACCGTTCTCGACCCCCCCCCCCACTCTTGGAGCTCAGTCTGCTCAGATTTGAACTTAATAAGCAGAGGACCTTGTAAGGAGGCTGGGGTAGGAAGCTTTCAGCTCTGCCAAATGTGCTGAGAGGGTCCTGATATTCATAGAGTGCCCAGTTGCCTGGTGAGGGCTTGATCTGAGTAGTTGTGGAGGTGGGCACTTAGCATCTAGCATGAGGAATCTGCCCAGGGATTCTGTGTCTCCAAGGGCCAAGGAACTCAGAGTCAAGCTCTTCCAAAATCTGCCAGGGAGCAAACACTGAGAGTACAAAAACAAAAACAAAGGATAATGCCCTTTTTGATGAGCTGGTGCATGGTCTGTGCTTCAGCTCCCACCTACCCCTTTCCACTGGCTTTTTTGCCCAAGGCACACACAGCCCAGCTGTGAGCTAGGGCCTGGTCGGCACCAGCAGACTATGATATGCTAGACCATAAGCTCCGTTCAGAGACTTTTGCAATCTCCCCCACTCCCCACCATTATGTAATTCAAAATAAAGATGATGCTGACTCTTAAGACATGAAACAGCATAAGTACAGAAATTAAAGCGATTTCACTTGAGATGTTTAGATTGCAAAATTTTGATGCAGTTCTTACTGAAGTTGGATTTTTTTTTTTTTTCAGTTTTGTGGGAAATGCTTGGCTGGGTCTCTAAAGCAATATTTAGGTAGCAGTTAGGCAGTCCAGCCTCAAACCCAAGGCCTTCATGCCATGGCTGCATCCTGCTCTGGTGAGCCAGCATTCTGGTACCCAGGTCCCAGGCTCGGTTTAGAGGTGTTGCTGCCTGCCACCTGGCCCTGCCAGCACTGCTGGCCCTCTGGATCCTGCCAATCTGCTCTAGAGCCCTGATTGGACCTTACTGGAGATTGTGATTTATGTGGCTTCTACTTCCCTGGTCCCCTAGGTCAGGTGGAACTTTCTGGACCTACTTGAGTGCTCCATTCCAGGAGTGTTACAGTTTTGTCTAGACTTGCTGTTTACATACCTAATTTTCCTCAACTGTGGCTGACTCCAAATTCCCATCTAGCCAAATGAACCTCCAGTGCTGTTATAACTGGGTCAATAATAACCCACCACATTTGGAGAGTCAGGTCAGTGGGAGATGTTGAGGAAATCTGTCTTCCTTCATGCCCTGTGGTAGTAGTATTTGGTATTCCTCCCTAGAGTGTGAGCTCCATTAGTCAATTGTCTCTCAAGAAGGAGATGTTAACTTTTCCTTGCTTCTCCTCAGTCCTTCACTCTGAAGAATGTCTGAAGCTCCACAGAGAGGACCACATGGTGAGAACTAACCTCCTTCCAGTGGCCAGCACTGGGCAGCCACATGAGTGAGCTGCCTTGGAGTGGTCCTACCTACCCCTAGGAGGCCCTCACATGCTAGTGGCCCAGTATCTCGAGCCTACCCTGCCCTGCAGATGTGCTTCCCAACTTCTATATTATGAGATAATGCTTATTGTTTTAAGTTGCTAAATGTTGAGACAATTTGTTACTCAGCCACAGGAAACTAATGCCTATCCCAAAAATGGTACTAGGAGAGGAACAGATGTGATCTTTAGTTTTGACGGTTAACTTGGTTGGCTTGAGAGACACCTAGGAGATCAGTGCACTTCTGTTTGTGTCTGTGGAGACATTTTCAGGGATGACTAGATCCTGACCACAGCTCTGACCAGATCACTGGTGGATTCCAAATTCCAGGAGCACAGACAACTGGGAGGTGGGACTGCGGCAGCTGGAACCTGGATCGGGGGTTGTCTGTGGGGTTGTGGCTTTGAAGACTGTTCTTTGTTTCCTCTCCCCTTTCTGTTACTCCTCTGTTTTTTGGCTGCTGTGAGGTGAGTAATGTTTATTCTGCATGTGATGTTCTGGCTTATCACAGCCCAGAAACAGAGCCTCCAGCCATTTGAGGTCCTGAGTCTCTGAAGCAAACCACTGCAAACACTCCCTCTTTGAGGTTGCTTTCTGATGTAGCACATCATATTTAGGACAAACTGACTGACAAAGGAAGGAGGTTTCACTTCTGTACAAGGAACTTCTGAATCATTTAGCTGCCCACTCCCCCCCCCAATGATGCCACATCTTAATGGCTTGTTTGTTTTCCTGTCTCCCAGATAAGTCTGTGGCCCCTGAGATGTGGGCCTGTGTCTTACTCACCTTCCATTTAGTCAAACTTTCGGGTGATGGACAATTCTTCATTTTTTCTATTACCCACCCTGATTAGTGTCTGCTCTGTGGATGGCAGGAGCAGCCAGTTCTCTCAGCTTCTTCTCGTCTTGGGCCATGGAAACACTTAGCTGCTCCTCCTATACTCTGCAGGATGTGGACGATTCTGCCAGAGCCTACCATGTTGCTGGGACTTCAAAGTCTGTCATTTCCTCTTCCCTAGAAAAGGGGTTGCGCTCACTCCACCCTTGTGACCTCTGGAGCCAAATTTTCATTCTCCTCTTCACACTTAGAGCCTTGTCTCCAACTTCAAAGCATGTGGCTAAGGAGCTGAAGTGTTTAGAGTCTTTCTGGGTTGAGGTGTGTGTGTTACGTGTATGATATATGTGTATGTATGTGTGATATGTATAATGTATGTGTGTATATATATGCTGTGTGTGTTATGTGCATGATATATGTGTATGTGATATGTATGATGTATGATATATTTGTATGTGTGTATGGTGTGTGTTTGTTTGTGTGTACTATGTATGATAAATGTGTATGTGTGTGGTATGTGTGATGTATGATATATGTGTGTATGTATGTATGCATGGTTTTTAAACTTTTAAAAAATTGTATTTTAACATGTAGAAAATCAGGAAATAACATGGCACCTTTGTATGTGCTATCAAGGCTAAGCAGATGCTAACTTTTTACCATATTTGTGCTAGATCCCTCTCCTTTTAAAAATAAAATTGACTAATTACTACAGGTAGTGCCAAGTCCCCCTACTCTCTTCTACTCTTTTTTTTTTTTTTTTTTTTTTTTTTTGGTTTTTCGAGACAGGGTTTCTCTGTGTAACAGCCCTGGCTGTCCTGGACTTGCTTTGTAGACCAGGCTGGCCTCGAACTCACAGAGATCCGCCTGCCTCTGCCTCCCAAGTGCTGGGATTAAAGGCATGCGCCACAACGCCCGGCTCTCTCTCTTCTACTCTTTAAAGTGATGAGCTGATATGCCATGAAGATCTTCCCTCTGCTGTAGCTTGTTCATGCACTTTCAAGCCCGCATCTATTGTTGTAGATAGTTAAAACCTTTACATAATGCTATCATGTTGTCCTTACCAATTTACCGCTTCTTTCTACTCCACGTTTGGTTCATTTTCCTCCTTTTAAAGGGAGTAATTCCACAAAGCAAGAGAAGATCCAGAATAGATCTGTCACTCCAAAAAGTCACTTCTAGGACCTTGATTTTTTCATATCCAGGTACTAGGCTGCAGTGAATAGGAAGCCATGTCTGCGTTCTGAATCTCAGGAGCAATCTGTCTGTTTGTCTGTCTGTCTTGTGATGCTATTCTTTGCCTGAAGCAAGAAATGCCTGTGCTGAGGGGGGAGACAGTTGGGGGCAGCTGAGAATTTCCCAAGCAGGGGTCTCAGTTCATTCACTCACATTAGAATCCTGGCCAAACATGAACTTATATAACAAAGACTGGAAAACCAGCAAACAAGTCAATGAATGAAAAATTGGAACAATTTATGAGTAGGAAGGTGGGGAGGGAGCTCTTCTCTGTTCTTTCTGTGTACCACGAATCACCAAACGGGTGTCAGAGCCAAGTGACTGGTCTTCCCTGATCTTCCCTGTCCCTCAGTCTCTGGTTGCTGGGGAAAAGACTGATGCCACCTTTGGAGCAGGTATCCTCCACCTTCCTATTGCTCAATGCAGCCATGTAAGCCTTCCTAGATTGTGGAAGTCTCTACTTCTCAGTACAGCCATGATCTTACCTGCTACCGTTCACCCAATAAACCAGCAGCTCTTTGCTTCTTGTCCACAAGAAGAAATGTGGAGTCCTAAGTATAAAAGTACCGATAAAGATTCTTAAACTATTAACAGGGTCTTACCTCACAAGGGAGATAATGCTGTCTTGACTTTTCAGCAGGTCAATGACCTATGCCAGCAACTATGGCTCCCAGGGATGGTACATGCTTTCAAGGAGGGAAAAAAAAAAGGATCATGATTGATTAGTAATGTCTGTAACAGCTTGGATAGAAGGCCTGAGAGGAAATAGCCCTGAGTATTTATCAACCCTGACCAATGTCTTTCCTGACACATTAGTGCCTCTTTAGGGTGTTTGGTAACCAAGCCCTGTGTGGCAGACTCTCCCTGCCTCCCTTCCCCAGGAGGTCCAGTTTCAGCTAGCTGACCCTGCAAGACTTCCTAGATGCAGCCACAGTGGAGGCTGGCCAGAGAGGGTAGAGCACAGTTGAGTTGTCTCAGTTCTCCTGTGCTTCGGGCGATCGATGCAGACGTCTGAACTGGCCTTCACTGATTGAAAGTCTTGGCAGCACGTCCAAGGTTGTATTCATTATTTAGCATCCTAATCAAGGTGTGCCTCTGTGAGGGAATGAGCCACTTGGATCCCACCATCTCATTGCTTTTCTGATGGAAGGAGACAGGCAGCCTGACCTTGGGAATTTTAAATTGCAGCAGGAAAAAGTGCGGTCCCGGTGCCTATCCACCCAGGGTGTGCTGGTCCTGCTGGGGTGCGTGTGCTGTTCAACAAAGGCTCGTGCACACCTCACTCCTTGCTAAGTCATGATGAAAAAGCAAGGCAGAATCTATGGGACTTAGGAAAGAATTTGGTAAAACACGCAACAGAATTCTTTCCATGTTGGGGGTAGAAGTGAGAGATTGGCAGGTGTCGGTCAGTGCCCAGTGGAAACAATGCCTCTGGAAAAAAAGAGGTGAGCCTCCCGCTATAGGGTTCCCAGAGGCCCTGAGGGAAGAGTACATTGGGAAACACAATCAAGAGAAAGCTACTGAAGGCCAGCCTTGGACGATTCCTCACAGCCCTCGCTGCAGATCAAGGCATCCTTGCTGGGTTCACATTGCATCAATATTGAATAGGGATGCTGGGAAGACCAGAATCCTAAAAGAAGTTGGGGAGGAGGAGGAGATTCAGAAGATGGTAGCAGAAAATGCTGACTGTCAGGGAAGAGCTGACAGGAAAGCCAGCCACCACAGAGTAAGGATGGATCCTATCAGGAAAGGCTTCAATTCCTGGCCTGTGACTTGCACAGGCCCTGCTGTAAAGCTACATGATGTGAAAGGATTTGGCTGGTCTGGTTGGAACAACCAGCAGGAAGAAAGCATTCATTTCTCGTTTGCTTTCCAGAAGTCTCCACCTTTGTCTGGAAGCTTTGCCCACTGAGTGCATTCAACCAGACCAACCCTCCTCCCCCCTGCCCCCCCATCCCCTCCACACCCCCTGGTCTTCACTCAGCCAGATTCTCAGCTGAGCATCTATCAGCTCAGCCTCTGGACAGTCCCGGTACCACCCCCTGTGGCTCCCTCAACTGATTGGACTTTGCAGTCATTTCCCTTCAGTCCAGTCCTTACTTGGGAAGGGTCTCCTGGCTTCCTTGTCACTCTCCTCTTCTCCCACTTGCTCTTTCTAATGAGGAAGTGCCACTTGGCCGTGAGAGAGTGAGTGAGAACTTACTAGGAGGACAAAGGGAAGCCTTATTCCAGGAAGAGGAAGCAGTTAATACAGAGGCCCTAAGAAAGCAACTAAGAAGAGACAGCCAGAAACCTGAGCCAGTGTTGAGGCAGCGACATGGGACTGGGGCTAGCTTTCCTTGAAGATAATTTTATGTTTAGTCATTAAAATGGTCAAAAGAGTTACTTATTGGCTCTATGTATGTTTATATCAATTGTTTCTCTGATCATAGGGAAAGAACTAATCTTGAAATTGATAAGAAAGTTGGAGAAAAATTAGTAAGAAATTGATTTGTTTTAATAGCTAACAATCCCACAGTGGGGGAAATGAGCAAAAGACAAGATCAGTTCACAGGAAAAGAATGTCAACTGACTCAAATGCATGCAAGCCTCTTGACCTCAGCTCAGTAAGAAAAATGCCAATTAATTCTCCAATGATCATTTTAACCTATCATGTTGGCAGAAATCAAAGACTTTGATAGATTTCTGCTGGCACTTTCAAACGCTGATGGTAGCATTGTAAATTAGCATAGCTCCAGTGCGGCTCTATCTATCCAAATGTAAAGGCTTTGGTCAACAATCTCCCTCCTTTCCTGAGATTCGCTGGAAGAGGTGCACTGTGTATGTGTGAGGTGGTGTGAGTTGGGGGTGCTCATCACAGCCTTCATGTAACACTGAGTTCAGGCAGCAGCTGAGCATCCATCCACAGAGCCTCATCAAATAGCTTAGGGTCTGACAGTTCACTGCAGTGCTATGAGACTGGGAGGCAGAATGGAGACAAGCTCTCTGTATAAACAGAGTTCTAAAACAGGCACGAAGGACGAAGCAACATGTAGAACAGGCTCTGTAGTAGGATGTGTGCAAAGTAGGGTTGGAAAAAGGAAAGTACGTGTATGTATTTTCTTGTAAAGATGTAAAGGAAGTTGGGGTGGGTCCAAAAGAGCTTAGTGTCCACCTCTATGAACGAATGTGAGAGCTGAGTGGGGATTGGGCAGAGAGAAATGACGAGACTCTCGCTCAGACCGTCTCCCATCTCCTTAGAGTTTTGAAACCCATATATGTCCCCTATTCTAAGCATTGTGTGCACTCTCGTATATGCACACACACACACACACACACACACACACACACACTACATTTTTTTTTCTGTAGTCTTTTTCAGAAAAGTTCTTTACAGCCTGGATGCCCAGTACCTTCTTTTATAACTCACAAATCATCTCCAGTAATTCTTAAGTGTAAAAACAAACAAAACCAAAACCGCCCCCAAACAATTCATAAATGTCTTTGGAGGCAGCTCTGACTATAAGTCATTATGACACCTACTAGGTTGACAGGGCTCCTCCTCCTCCTCCTTGTCATTCTCCTCCTCCCCCTGCCCCCTTTCCTCCCCCTTTCCTTCTTGTCCTCTTCCTTTGGAAGCATTGATTTAGATTCTTCCAAGTATTTCTTTCCCAGGCATGTCATCATTTTTAGATGGTGTCTCTGGAGTAAAGCCTGAGCCTGCCCTTTATTCTGGTGTCTTTATTCCTTGGCCATTCCTCTCCTGAGATGACTTGGTCAAGATGTCTGTAAGAACTGGTCGCTCTGTGTGCTTGGCCAGACCCTGTAGCGTGTGCATGTCAAGTGTGCCTGCCCAATTTGGACACCCTGTAAAAAAACATTTCCAACAACTTCATGAAGATCCTTCAAGCAAGGAACAACTGTGCTGGAGAAAGAGGCAGCTGGCTGCTCAATAGTTTCTCAGAAGCACAATGGGAAACAGTGTCCAGGGATTCCAGGAGGTGAATGGCAATATTCAACTCTATGTGTGACAATGGTCCTGTCAGATGTGTCAGCCAATTGCTCTCTTTTCTTTATTATTATTTGTGTGTGTGTGACTGTATGTGTGTATGAGTGTGTGTGTATGTATGTGTGTGCGTGCATGTGTGTCTGTGTGTTTAGATGAGAAGACAACTTCCAAGAATCAGTTCTCTCCTTCTGCCATGGGTTCTGGGGATTGAATTCAAGTTGGCAGGTTTGGTGGCAAGTGCCTTTACTGCTGAGACATCTCGATGGCCCCGATTGCTCTTTTTAGAAGGCACCAGTAAGCTGGGTCTGGTTGTACAGGGATATAATTCTACCTTTTGAGAAGGCTTAGCCAAGGAGGATTGCAAGGTTCCAGGTCAGCCTGGGAAGCTTAATGGTATCCTTCCTGGAAAAAAAAAAAAAAACTCAAAAGAGCTGGGGTTTGTGAGATGGAACTCAATGTAGAACTGCTTGCCTGGTTTTTGAGACCCTGGCTGAACATTTAGTGTCTTGTAGTTCTTCCAGGAGGTCCTTAAGTCCCAGAGAGAGAGACTGAGGGAGATAGATAGATAGATAGATAGATAGATAGATAGATAGAGAATGTTGAGGAGTAGAGGTCAATATTGGATATCTTGGGTCAGTTAGATGGCTCAGTAGGTAAGGAGGTCTGCCATCAAAGCTTGAAGCTCGAGTTCAGTCCCAAGGACCCACATGGTGGGAGGAGAGAATCTGCCTTTTCAAATTGTTCTTTGATCTCAGGTGTGCACCACCCCCAACACCCCCATGTGTTTATGCTTGAACGCATGCATATGCACACACATACACAATCAATCGTGCATGCATATGCACACACATACACAATCAATCGAATGCATGCATATGCACACACATACACAATCAATCGAACGCATGAGTATGCACACACATACACAATCAATCGTGCATGCACTCTCACACACACAAACACATTTTTAAAAATACTGAGCATCTTCTATCATTCTCCATCTTATTTTTTGAGATAAGCTTTCTCAATGAGTTCACCTGGAGTTCACTGATTGCCTAGACTGGCTAGAGAGCATGAAGGATTCTCTCTCTCTCTCTCTCTCTCTCTCTCTCTCTCTCTCTCTCTCTCTCACTGTCCAAAGTCTCTGCATGTAGCTCTGGCTGTCCTGGAACTTGGTATGTAGAGCTGGCCTCCAGCTCTGAGATCTGCCAGTCTCTTCCCAGTGCTGGGGATGAAGGCGTGTGCCACCACACCCGCACAAGGGATTCTTTTATCTTGTCCTTCCAGCACTGGGAAGGCACGTATGGACCTGACCAGGGCAGCCAGCTTTTTGAATGAGTGTCAGCGTCTGAACTCATGTCCTCATGCTTGCTCAGCAAGTTCTTTTCTGGCTGCTCCTTGCCAGCTTCTGTGGGTTTCCTTTTAGCCTCAGTGCCTTATGGATGGCACCTGTCACTCAGGTTTAAACTCTCTCGTCAAGCAAATGTCGCACTGAAGATTGGAAAGCCTTAGCCCCACGGATGAGTCACTCACGGCTAACCTTTCGCAAGGCCTCTGCTCATTTGTGCGCAATGCTTCACCCTCAGGATGACAGGTGAGCATCTTTGATGACACAATTCTGTCCCCAGGCAGTGACAAATGCCTAGAGCATGTGGACCACCTGTTCAGCACCTGTATTCTCTCTCCACCCACACCTCACCCTGACTGACTAAATGAGTGGATGGATGGTTGTATGCTCTAGCACTGCACACTTGGATCCTCTCTGTCCCATGTACTTTCTGTGATGACAGTTTTCTAGAGCTGTGCTGTTTAAAAATCAAAGCCATCGGGTGCTGCAGCCATGTGGCTCCGGAGCACTTGAGAAATAAAATGGGACTTGTACACCTAGGGTGCCAGATTTTTCTTTATCAACTTACAAAACGGTCAATTGTGACTAGTGGTTACCATAGCGAGTGATACAGATTTAGATGATTTGCTGTCTTAGTTAGGGCTCTGTTATCATAATAAAATACCATGATTTGAAAGAGAAAAACAGACTAGATCGGGCGCGTTCACGGAAAGGGTTTATTTCAACTTACAACTCTCAGGTCACACCCCATCAGTGAGGGACTCAAGGCAGGAACTGAAGCGGGAGCCTCAGAGGAGCCCTGCTTACATACTGCCTTGCTCCCCATGTCCTGCTCAGCCTGCTGTCTTTTAGCATCCAGAACTACCTGCCTAGGAGTGGGTGGCACACCACCAACAGTGCCTGGGCCCTCTCACCTCAATCACTGATGAACAAAATACCCACAGGCTTGCATGCAGGCCAATCGCTCGGGGGCATTTTCTCTACTGAAACTCTCTCTTCTCAGATAACTCTGGCTTGTATCAAGTTGACAAAACAAACAAAACCAACCATGACTTTGGCTAGTGGCTGTTTATTTACTTTTGAGAGGCAAGGTTTCGTGTATCTCAGGTGGCCTCAAATCCACCATATAGCTGAGAACAACCTTGAACTTCTACACTGGAGCTTAGCCACAAGGAAGAGACTTGACTACGTCGAACTTCTTCTGATCCTCCGCCTCCCGACTGCTAGAGTTAGAGGAGAGCCTTCACACCAGGCGGTAAGGATAGAACCTCAGAATCTCACAGGCCAGGCAGACACTCTGACAGGTGACCGATCCTCCCAACCCCAGACTACTGACTTTAGTACTTGATTAACTAAACCGTCAGATTTTTTTTTTCAAGCCTCCTAAACCAATTGTTCTTTTCACAAGTCCCAGAAAGTTTCAGCAAGCTTTTGGAAGCGGCGAAAACACACGTTAGCACTTCTAGTGGTCACCCCAGGCATACAGAGGCCGAAAGGAACGAAAGTGAATAGATGTTGCTGCCACCTGCTTTTTTTTTTTTCTTTCTTTCTGAGAAAGCCTTGAGTCCCCTGGGAGTGAAAATAGTCAGCCTCTTGATTTATGAGTCACTCAAGAGCCACCCCCTACAACTGTTCCAAGCCCCCGCCAGCAGGGCTGAGTGGCTGAGTCATCAGCACCATTTCTCAGAACAGGTGTTCTTTGGCAAAACTCCGGGGAGGGTGCTCCACCCAACCCACCATCCATGCAGGGAGACGACGCCAGCCCAGAGCCAGGCAAGATATTCATTCCTGTTGAGGAACGTGTAAGGTGGTGGTGGTGGGGTTTACCGGGACCCTAGATCCAGGACACTGTAAGGGTTTGGATCCAGGGGTGGTTCTGTATAGCAGCTGGGGACTAATTCCTCTGGCTGTGCATCTGGAGCAGCCAGGGTTTCCCCAGAGGTTGGGCCTGCTGGTTACACCCATCACTGCCACGGCAGGCTGCAAGCACAGGGACTTCCCAGTCCCAAGTAGGAGGATGCTAGAGAGAACGTACTTGTGTGTATCTACACGCTTGCCCACGTGGGGGCCCATAGACCGTTCTGTGCTCCACTGTAGGGTACAGACAGACTACACACCTAGTGTCGGCAGGGTTTGCACCTGCCTGCAAAATGAAAGCTGTTCCCCTTGGCTTTCCGAATTAGAAAACAGAAAATCCCTGAAGCTCCCGTAAAGCGCAGGCCACGAAGCCCCTAGGAGCTGGCAGCCCCCTCTGCTCTCATTCCTCAGAGCTGTAGACTGAAGGAGGAGCTGCTCCCCCCTAGCTTGCCCCGGTCCTGCGGCACACTTTCCACTCCAGCTCAACTCAGAAGACAGAAGCGGGGCAGTGCCGGGTCTCTGGTGTAGCAGAGCTCTTAAGGTTCCTGAGGCCCAGAGCAGTATCTGGCTGAGACATCTTCTGGAGCCTGGAGCTATTTTAACACATCCAACACAACTCACAGGCCCAGCAGGCAGGGTGGACAAAGCTCATACTGTATGTGATGTGTGGGAGACGCTTTGATTATCAATCAGTTGGACAAACAACACTTCGTCTAGGGCTTGGGGAAGTGTAGAGGTCACTCCTTAACGTGGACACACCTTACTCGGCTTTCACTCTGGTTCTTTTACCAACCATATCTAAAAAGCTTTGAGGCAGGGGCAACCCTAGGCTTGGAGAGTGACGGATGGCCCGGAAGCCGGTCCTTTCGAGAATGATGTACAACGGCAGCTGAGGATGAAGCTCAGTTGGTGGAGGGCCTGCCTACCGTGCTCAAAGCTCTGGATTCTTATCTAGCCCCCCATGGGTGTGGTGATGCAGGTGTAAAAGCCCATCGCTATGAGGCTAGTCTGGGCTACATGAGGTTATGGGCGCTGTCTCAAATACAAACTACAGGTAGCATGAAAGTCTGTCATCACTTGTGATCCCAGATGCTGCTCCTTGAAATCCCAGCTGTGTCTGTGGTCTCCATTGCCTTTTGCCTGAGAGCTCTTGACCTTAAACATGGTGGGACTGTTTCTGTGCTCTGTGTGCCCGAAGGACTCGTGTGAGCAAATCTCCTTGGCTGTCTGGAAGATTCCTTTCAGATTTCCCAGGATGATGTTCTCCCAGCCTACGGAATGTGGCTCTGTATGTATCTTCAGCTGCTGGAGAAGACTAACTCCTGCAGAAATTATTTCCTAAATAAAGAACATGTATAAAAGTAATCTCCATGAGGTATAGTCTCAGAATTGTGGCTTTTGATGCTTACAAAAGAATGTTAAGACCTAAAGGTGAAGAAACAATACAAGAGATAATTCAGCTGAATCACAACCAGTGCCTTGAGCTGACAGCTGACTATGTCAATAATCGGTCAACAGATAAGACTGGATTCCTGTGGACACATGAGCAATATGGATTCAGAATTCTCTTGGTTAATATTTGCTTCCTTGTCACAGCATAAACACCTGACACTTCACTGTCCTTCAAGTGAACTGACAACCTATCCCCACTTTCATTCTAGAATGCTTTGCTTTTCCCTTTCCACTAGGCTACCAGGTTGGGCTTTCACCATCGGACCTTGGCTGATTGGTTGCCTCTGATCACAGGAGAAGACCTGAGAGGAGTTCTCACAGCCATCCCAGATCCCTCCTGGCCTCTCTGAAGCATTCAAAGATTCTGAGGCCTCTTGGGAAGATCATGTGCAAGCTTAACCAGAATCAAAGCTCACTCGCCCCCATTTCCTGATGCTGTGTCTAGTTATATGCGCTGGGGGAATGGATGCCATCACCCTTATGATCTGAAGCTTTGGTTGCATGGACTTCCTTGACCTGTTGAGAGAGGTCCTGAGCCCTTTGCTGTGGAGGAGGGTACATACCGCCAGGAGGTGAGGGAAACATTTGCATTTTCTGAATGGACTCTCTTTCCTCTGCACATTCTGGAAATGCAGAGGCCAGAACAGGGCCCCTCAAAGTAGGGTCTGATGAAAGGACATGCCAGTGTCTGCCACAGGTTCTTTGAGGAACATTGCTTTTCTTTTTTTATTGTTTGGCTGAAGGTTACCCAGCTCTCTTTAAGAAATAGTTGCTAGCTGAGTGTCTGGCTAGTCACCCGTCCTCAACATCAGGCCAGTTCTGGATGGTAATCAGCATGTCTGGGAATGCCGTGGTTATAAACTAGTACCTGAGATGACTTTTGGCCCATGTGCCCCACTGGCCCAACGCTAGCTAACACCATTTGGTAAATTCTCTCAATATTTCACACAGCTTGGGTCCAAACAATGTTGTTTATGATTCCTTTGACCACTCCCCCCCCCCCAATGCTTAAACCAAATACATTGAGGTCAGTGAAAAACTTAAATTGAGCTTTTAAAGGCTTAAGTCACCCCCAAAAATCCATTTACAATAAAATGCACATGTTGTTTCTAGAGTAAAACGTTATAGTTAAAATATAGTGCTGCTTATTCAAATTACCAATTAGAAACTCATATGGATATAATTCAGTAAGGGACTTTGGCTCAAAAGTCCAAAGCTTTTCAGTAGTATCCCTAAAAGTGTGTGGGAGAGCCTGTGTAGGGGCATTAAAAAGCTGCCGGCTTCACATTCACATACGTGAGGAGGAGAAACAACACCTCTTGAAAACCAAAACCACCTTTTAGAAAGTTGAGAAATGCTACAGATATTGGACACATCCCCAAGGGGAAAAGGTTTATCACCTAAGCATGTGTTAAGAGGTTAAACTAAGCTCAGTGCCAGCTCTGTGGACAGATAAAGGGAAAGGTCAAGTGAAGAGATCCCTCTCCAAGCCCAAGAACAGTGGTCAACGTGTGACCAACAACCACCATGCCGGATCCTTTGAGCAGCTTTCACAAACCTGCGACCTGACTCTCAGGGGTGTTTGCAGCGTAGGGACACCTGGAAATTGTGGAAAGCAGCTGTTCTCCCAGGCGAGTCAAAGGCAGGGCAGCCAACCATTCGATCGTAATCCTTTCCACAACACAGTCCCTGCCACATTGGTTTACAATAGAGAGGGCTGAGGGTAAGGGACAGGGACTGTCAGGACGGAGATAAGGGGGCAGATGGGAAAGGGCAAGGCGCAAGGATTCCAGCTCTGGAAAGTAGCAGTTTCTAGGGACAATGAACAAAAGTAGCTCTGATTCTTTACATCTGAGTCACTTAGCTCTGGAAGGGTCTGTCAGGGCAGGAAGCTAAGGAAGGCTGAGAGGAGGAATTGTTTTTGCTCTCAGGGTCCTGACAACAGATTGAAATATCACCGCACTTCAGTCACTCCGGGAGCTGGAGGTGTTCCTCAAAGGTCACTTATTTCCAGTTTGACGTAAATCAGTCTAAGTTGTTGCCTGAAAATTTTCACTGCATTTTTGCACTGTGCCATGATCACACTGTCACGCAGGATCCTGAGGGGACTTTGTTAGCTTTAGAAACTGCTTCTACAGGGTCCTTGTGCTGTTGTCATTGGTGCAGCCCTGAGGCCCCCCTGTGCCTGGAGACCTCCGTATCCCTCTGGCCTGATTGTGTCCTGATTTCTAGCAGAGCCCAGAGGTATCCACCTTCATCTCCCTGAAAGACTCCTGATTCTGGCAAAACCAACAAACAAAAACACAACACAGGCTTGGATTTCTGTGTTTCTGAACTGTTTTCAAAACACTTACAACTTTCCTCAAAAATGTGTCCATGGGCAGAGGAGCACTTGTGTGAGGAGGCCCAGGGTGTTCATTTCCCAGCATCACATATACACTGACAGAGGAGCACAGCAAACACACACACACACACACACACACACACACACACACACACACTCACACCACATGTACACACACACACACTCACACCACATGTACACACACATACACCAAGTACAACACCACATACACACATACAGGCACACATTTATGCACATGCACACACACTCAATGCACACATGAACACACACACCACATCCTCCCAAACATACACATACATTCACACACAGGCATGTATAAACAACAACAATAAAGCAAACAGACAAGCTTCCTTCTGACTTTTGTTTTCAAGGGTCACAGCCAACTTTAACATGAGGAGATCTGAGGTTCTGAATGGTCTCGGGTTGAGGCTCACACTGCCCAGGATGATAAGGGCAGGCCCGGATAGGCACACCCCTGGCTTGCTACCCACCTCATGGGATCCCATCCTCCTTTCTTTGTGGGAGATACCACAAGCAGATGGAAGGTGATGGAGCTTGAGACATCTATCTAAAGCCCTTCTTTCCTTTCCCGTATGGAGCAGGGGTGGTAGGGGAAGTGCAATACTGCCCACGTGGGCCAGACATGTTCAGTGTGTCTTGAGCTGGGCTGACCTGGATAATATGAAAAGCAGGGAGGATTCTGCTCTCTCTGCAGAGTTCTGAACAGAGCTGTGGAGCCTCACAAGCACCTGCCTTGGATGGAGGAGGGCTTGGGTGAACAGAGGCCATCTCCTGCTAGCCTTAGACACCTGGTGGGTACCAGTGCTGACGGTGAGCCCTTTGGGTTCAGTGGACACCTTTGAACTTTGAAATGAACTTCCGAAATGTGTATGCCAAATATCTAACAACCGCCTCTGGGGCTTACCTGCCAGCCAATCTAGCTGAGCGGGTAAGTTCCATGGTCAACGAGCGAGACTGCCTCCAAAAATAAAGCAATGCAAAAAAAAAAAAAAAAAATACTCCCAAGGTAGCTAACCAAAAACTAATGTCATGATGTCAAAGTGACTTGCAAAATTCCTAAAAATTAACAATGGGCTCTTGCAACCAAACTTGACTCTGGCTCATCACTGGCTCTAGCCCAGCCCAACATGACTGCTGAAACTGACCCAAAACAGACTACTGGCTCTGGAGCCAGACAGGCCTGAGCAGGGTGCCTAGCACATTCCAGAACCCCCCCCCCCCCATGTCTGCTATGCCAGGCTCTGTCCTCTGAGGACAAACGGTTGCTGCTTGGTTCAGTGCAGTGGAGAGAGGTGGGATTCCACCATATGTGTCTTTTCTGTGTATCAGCATGTGTCTGAGAACTGGGAGGGACTCAGGAGGAGTGTGAGCTGGTCACACGAGGCCTCCAGCCTGAGAGGATTGGCACCTAGATGGTCATCCACTAAGTGAAGAGGAGAGTAACATGAAGCAATGCTCTGGATAACGGATCCGGCAAGGTTCTGAGAATGACCAGGGGAGAAATGTTAAGTTCAGCCTCTAAGGACTGGGCATGGCCTTGTGGATTTAATAGACAGGTATACATCTTCTAAAGAAGGTCGAATACACAGCAAGATTTTCATCTTAATTCACATGTGAGAGTTTCACTCCAAGTACAGATGTACAGAGAAAACCTTGTAGGTGCTAAATGAGATATAATTACAACTACCTGTAAAATGGACAGAAAAAAGCCAAGGGTCTCTTTCTAGTGAAACTGGCAGGGCCTGCCTGGTTGGCCGTCCTTGCTTCCTGAAAGTGGCATATGGTTTCCTCCTATCTCACAGTGGTGGCCCCTGCATCCCAATTACAGACACTCGAGATAAGAGGTGGAGATGGCGGTGGGACAGTAGCTTACAGGAAGGAGGACACAGGGCAAGGGGCATTTTCAGTAGCAGCCTCTGTGCCATTGCTGACGGGCTTGTGCTAGTCCCCCAGCAAAGATGAACTGGAACAGGCTCCAAAGACAGGCACAGCAGACAAAACGGCATGACCTGCTCTTTTATTTCTAAGGAAGGAATGTGCTGGAGCTCCTCCTGGAGTGTGTGAGGGAGAAGGAAGGAAGAAGCAGAGGGATGCATTTAATCAGTGGAGCTTGGAAAGCAGTGTCTGTCCTGATAGGCAGAAGTGTTCGGGCCTAGCACACTTCTCAGCCCTCCCGCTGGTAAGAAAGGAAGATGCTGTCCAGGGAAGGATGATCAGCCAGGGCGTTTGCTGGGTCTATGGCCTGGGAGGAGATGCCTGTCTGCTCTCAAGAGCAGCCAGAGTATTTGGCCAGGGATGAGGGGGCAGAGAAAGCTGCTCTGGAGGTCCTCTGGAATCTTAGTTGGCATGGGGGTGGGGCAGCTATTTTGGGGTGAGAGGGAGAGTAAAGAAGTGCTTGAGAGAGAACAGGGTAGCTGGTTCATCCCTCTTGTCCAATCCAAAGAAGCCAGGAAACAATGGTTTGTAAGCTCTGAGGTGTGTGTGTGTGTGTACGCACAGATGTATGCACATGTACATGTGTGTATGACTGTGTGTACAACATGATGTCTTTGTGGTCAAAAGAAGCAATTTGAGGAAACATTCAATATAATCTTTAGCAGCCTTTATGCTATATTTTGGATTTGTTTGTTAGTTTTGACTTACTGATAAATTTGATAGTTGACTGTCCATTCTTGTTTGCTGGTTTTCTTTAAAGATATTGAAGAATGAAATATGTGATGGAGCTGTCGGGACTTCTTCCCCCACCTGCTTAGAGAAAAGTGGTTTATTCTTCCTTTCCTCTGATTCTATT
This sequence comes from Lophiomys imhausi, assembly GCA_907164525.1. Lineage (NCBI taxonomy): Eukaryota > Metazoa > Chordata > Mammalia > Rodentia > Muridae > Lophiomys > Lophiomys imhausi. The sequence continues at coordinate 14,259,075 of CAJQZJ010032563.1, read as the reverse complement.
CTGCTGTCTGTAATTGCTTCCTCTCCACTCTTTTTTCCCCCTTTACTAATTTACTATGTTCATTCTTTTATTCATGAATTCAACTAAGCAGTTGGCTAGTCATTATAGTCACATATGGACAAACAAACAACCGTCATTTTCATTTAGTTCGAATAAGAATTTTCTAAGCATTTTACTTAAAGGAAGCATGTGTTTTTCTTGCAGGGAAAATGTTTGATGAGTTTCAATATTCATGACAGAAGAGAACTCTTGTATTACCCTGGGCTTGGCCAAGATGCTGTGCAAGCTTCCTTCTATTCAGGAAGGCTTGTGACCCCTCAACATCCCGGTGATGATCTAATCAAAGCCGCATGTCAGATGAGCTCCCGATTCCGGGCTCTGTCTTATCCCTAGTATTCAGTGGGTTACTTGAGTGTAAGCTGTGCAGGAACCAAGGGAAAACACCACATGGAATCTCTGGCGGGGGAGAGGAGGAAGGGCCTGCCACAATGCTTCCTGTGCTGCCTGCAGAACTTGGTACCCTATCTCCCTAACGAGAGTGAGTGGGACCTCACTCAGAATTGAAGGTAATGATGGAAAATTAAGGACACAACAAAACAGAAAAGGCATAAAACTGAATGCAAAGCAATTTGCTGACAAAGTGGAGGTTTCCCTTGGGGTCAACTCAATTTGCTGCACCTAGCAGGGGACTGTGAGTGAGCTCTGTGCTGCCTAGTTTGATGACAGGAACCCTTTGCCTACATTCTGGGTTTATGTGGGCTGCTGGGAAGCAGCTGCTGGCACCTACAGTTTGCAAGGGACTCCAGTCCGCAAGGTTCTTATCCTGTGGCTGTCATTTGCTGCAGGGGGAGGAGGGGAGAAGGCCAGGTCTTGCGTGAGTTCCTATGATGAACACTGAGAATAATAAGTCCTGACTGCAATAGTCCTTCCAAAAATGAAGCAATTCTCTGCGGAGCCCGTCCTCCTTTTGGTTCTGCCTACAAGTTAAGTATAAATCAGAATTTCTTTTCTTTGCTTCCTGGTCTGAGGCTGAGCAGCGAAGCTGCAGGAATCAGGGAGAGCTGGCAATGACGTGTCTGTCAAAGGCCTGTTTTACCGTTGGGACCTGCCTGCTGTGGGGGATGAGGTCATACTCCTTAAGCTTCTGGTATCCATGGAGGATAATGAAAAGCAAAACAAGGTGTTAATAAAGGTCCACAAGCCTTGGGGCGTTTGCTGTTTTTAAAGAGACCTTCTGGAAAGCCGCTGTCTGCCTGGAAGCAAGCCTGTGGCAGGGTTCATTTTAGAAGATTGAAAGACACCAGAGCTTGAAAGAACAAGAGGCAGGGAGAGAGCAGGGAGTGAATAGGATGGCGAGAGGCAGGAGGTGGGAGAGCCCTGCTCTGCCCACATGTCAAAGTCACAAATACAAGCCCGGGCAGTTTGATCACTCGAAAGATGTTTTCTCTTAAAGCTTGCTGCAGAACAAAAAAGAAATCTCTGTCTTTTCTTTTCTCCCTGTCTCTCTTTTAAAAAGATGTGTCTTTTCTCCTGAAGCTCTGTTTGCTGCAGTACCCTTTCCTGCCCATCTGTAACCCACCCGTTCTACAGGGCTCATTCAGTCCTCTGCCCTGCAAAACCTTCTTGGGTATCCCTGATGAGATGCATAATTCCTTCACTTTCTTCAGTTTTACAGATTTTTTTCATTTATAAATAAAAAGCCTCATTGTTATATATACATTATATATTACCATATCCATGATTGTTATGTATGTGCATATGTATGTGGAGGCCAGAGATCAGCATCGGGTGTTTTTCTCTATTGCTCTCCACAGCGTTTTTTGAGTCAGGGTCTCTCTCTGAAGCTGGAGTTCACCAATTCAGCCTACCCAGTGAGTGCCAGGGATCTGCCTAACTCTACCTCCCCAGCACTAGAATTGCAGGCACACACCATAATTTGCTTTTACAGGGTTTCTGGGGATCCAAGCATGAGTCCTTACACTAGCACAGCAAACATGCTGATGATCAAGGCTGTCTCCCCAGCCCCTTTGCTGTTTCTAAGGGTGCAGTTAAGTAGTGTTGTACGTACTCACATCACTACCCAGTGCAGCTCCAGAACATCTCCGTCCTGGGGAAAAAAAACAAACCTCTTAACCTATTACAACCCATTAAGCAGTGAGTCCACACTCCCTGGCCCCTCAGCTGGGACAGCCTTCAGCTGTTTTGTCTCTGGAAGTTTGGCTGGACTAAGCATCTCCTAAGGGAAACCGTACAATAGCTGTCTTTTGCTCCTGACTTGTCACACCATGCACCAGTTGTCCTTAAAGCCTAGAATTGTGCTAGCCTGGGGTAGAATTTGCTTCTTTTCCAGGAATAATAATTTGGCTTATTTTCTAGTGACCTGATTAACATGTTGTCTCCTTTTTAAGCTATGTACAGACATTTTGTCTTCTTCACACAGTTCTAAATTTCTAGAGGACGAGGTGTCAATCTGCAGTTTGAGTCTCTATTGTCTCTATCAGCCTTATACACAGCAGAGGGCATGTGCCATCTGAATTTGTAGTGAGAATCAAAACCAATTGCTGCCATCTTCTCTTAACTAGACTCTTCTAGACTTTGGTGTTGCAACTCCCACTCCCCACCCATAGCCCTAAAAGGCTCAATATCCATGCAAAGAAATCCAAAGCAAGAAGACAGGGAAAAAAGAGAATGACTAGTCTCTTCAATTTCATGCCCATCTTGTTATCCAATATCCTTGAATCAGCCTCTTATCTTCTTCTGGCTTCTGCTTCCTTTGGGAAATATCTTCTTAGAGACTAGAAGCTGACCAAGTCATAAAAGAACTGTAAAAGCCAGAGACAGAGACAAAGACAGAGACAGAGAGGGAGGAGTGATGGACTCAGTTCATACAAAACAACATTAGGATTTAGATTTTTTTTCCACCCTGTTAACTTTTAGTTGTGAAAGATATTTTCTGATAAAGATGAAGTGAGAGGTCAGAGGGCTATGGTAGTCTTGATGTAGCTCCCCCAAGTTCACATGGTAGAAATGTGGTCCCCAATATGACATGCACAGCCCTCATGAACAGACTCGTGCTGTTACCATGAGGGTAGGGATGTCTGTTGGTTATTGTGGAAGAGGTTTCCTGTAAAAGGATGAGTCCATGTAAGTGTGCCAGTACATCTCTACATTCATGGTACTTGGGAGGAAGAGGCAGGAGGGCGTCACAAGTTTGAGACCAACCTGGCCTAATTAGTGAGTTCCCTACCAGCTGGGATATGTCTCCAGACCCTTTCTCAAGAAACAAATGCCAACCGACCAATTAAAGGTGACTTACTTCAGCCTCTCCACTGTCTCCTCTTCTGTCCTTCTGCCTCTTGTCAGGAAGATGACGTACCTAAAAAGCCCTTGGCAGGGGCAGTCCTCTTGACCTTGGACTCTTAGGTGTCCAGAGCTGTAGGAAATGTGGCACTCTTCTTTATAAATTATCCAAGCTCAGATATTTTGTTATAGCGGCCAGAATGGACTGATGCTACCTAACAAACAGAATCTTCTCTCCTAACTTGTCAGCCTAACATTTTGCTTGTAATGCGATGCAGGAACAACAGGCAAAAGTTGCTAGAGTCTGGCTAAGAAGGATCTTGGAGAGCCAAATGTGGCTTCCCGCATGGTCCATCACAACTATTTTTGGGGGTTATTTTACTTAGCTTAGCACATAGCCTGACTCCCCCGCTCCCCCAGTCGCTCTTCCACATTTCTCTGCAAGAGGAGTCAACCAGCCCTGCATGCTGATGGTGGTGGCCAAGGAAATGTGGGCACTACCATCTTCCTAGAAAGGCTTCTCTGAGCACTCTCAGAGAAGAATGAGATTATTCATTTTCAGGCCATTTAAAGTCTTGCACGCACTATAGGTGGACAACGCTGTCAGTTTTGTTCCTTCTTCTAAGTTGCCTGGCTTCCCCTGTGCAGAAGACCAGGATGAATAGGCTTCATTTGGATCCAATACCCGATGCCCACATTTGCTGGCCAGGCTTGTCTTTCCTCTACCTATAAACCCCATGAACACTATGACGCCTCAGTCTGTTGGAACAAAAAGACTCATTACAGAACAGTATTCTGGTGTGAAATAAGGCTCCCTTTAGGACCAGGATAGCCTTGTTTGAAGATGGAATTTTCAAACAGGAGAATTCACCCAAGAATGAAATGCTCAGATTTCTCTCCCAGATGGTTTATCTCCATTGAGAGCCAGCTCTCTCCTTTGTCTGTAAATGTTCTCAGAGCTGGTGGAGTTTAGCCTCCAGAAGAGTCCTCAGTTTCTTGATGCACACCACTCATTCTTGCATGCACACTTTCATTCATGTGGGGACAAGGTCTTGAACTTGCTGTATAGTTGATAGCCTTGAACTTTTGATCCTCCTGCTTCCCTAGGGCTGGGATTACAGCACGCACCACTACACGCAGTTTTGTGTAATGCTGAGCACCAAATCCAGATACTGCCACCTGAGCCTCCCCCAAGGCCCTGCATCTCAAACTTGTTAGAGATGCCTTCTCCTAAGAACCAGCACTGGCAGGTGCTCAGCTAACCCAACACAGGCAGAGCTGGGAAGCAATCTCTGCAGTAACACTGGGGCCAGAGCCTCACTAGTCCTGGGCAAGCTGTTTGTCAACTCTTCCTTCTTGGAAACAAGAGAAGGAAATGGCTGCTTCTTGGCAAAGGAAGTGATTTGCAGAGGCTTTAGGGAGGTGGTTTTCATCTTGCCTTAAGGATATAGGAGGAGACCAGAAGAAACATCTCAGCAGAAGGTACAATAGCTACAAAATAGAGACACAGAAAGTCGTGCTGGCACAAGTAGGGGACAATCTGAAGGACAAGACACAAAGAAGGGAGTAATAGAAATAGATACCATGTGTTAAATGCCATGGTGGGCATACTCTAATAAGAGGGTCCCCAGCGACCTCTGCCTCTTGGGCTTCAGACCCAGTAAAAGGGACCCAGACTCATTAGCGATCACAGGCCCTGAGCTGCAGCCAAGCCTTTAGATGAGACTGCATGGCTAACGGCTTGATGGCTGTCTCACAAGAGACCTTGTACTGGAAGCATCCATCTAGACAAATCCATTTTATGATCCATGGGAACTGAGGAATAAGAACTCCTTGTTGTTTTAAGCCATTAAATTTGGGGATAACTTGTTACACGACAGTAAGTAACTAATACAAACATGTACACTAATATGCCAGGCATTATGGATGTTGTTTAATCTAACGAATTAATCAACAGTGTTAGACGGGTCTTTATAATGGCTTGCATGTGAATTGTCCCCCTACAAGGTTTTGAACACTTCAGTTCCCACTCAACTGTTTTGGGAGACTGCGGAAGGACTTTTTTGGGACATGTGACCTAGTTGTCAGTCAAGGCCATAAGGGTGGGACCTACAGGTTACACCCCATGTAGGTCTGCCCAAGTCTCTTGACTTCCTGTTTGGCACTATGTTAACAAGGAGCTACCACAGAGCTGCCACCACATCTGTCCCACCATGATGTTCTTGTGCTCCCTTAAACTGTGAGCCAAGATAAGCTCCTCTTCCCTCATGTTGCTTCTCACCAGGTCACAGTGACTAATGCTGTATTACTGTACCAACGATTCAATAAGTAACACTATCGTTTAGGTGTTGGCCCAGCACCTGCTTTATATTTAGCATATGGAGAAACATGCTCTCATAACTTGGGCACTATATATTCTGCAAGGAGTCCCTAAAGGCAATAGTGCATTCCTGCTGGCCCTCTGTTCTGTTTCTTTATGACTTCTTTTTTGATTTTTTTGAGACAGGGTTTCTCTGTGTAACAGCTTTAGCTGTCCTGGACTCGCTGTGTAGACCAGGCTGGTCTCCAATTCACAGAGATCCACCTGCCTCTGCCTCCCAAGTGCTGGGGTTAAAGGTGTGCACCACCACCCGACTCTTTCTGATCTCTTAGCTCTTACATCTCAGCAGAGATAGAAAAGCTTGGAATTCCTCTGTTCAGTGATCTTGTCAGAGTGTGTCATTATCTACAGCTCCATCCTTCATGTAACAGGAGCCTCCACCTGTTGTCCCTTATCTCTTGGTCACACCCTTCACCCATTGTAGTACCTACCCTTCCACCGTACTTTCCCATTTACTTATATCATGGTTCTGGGAGGAGCCAGAGGGTCCTGCGCTCCCTTAAGGGATGGGGATCCCTCTAGCCCTGAGTGCTCTTCCCTGATCTCTGATAAGAAAATGGAAGTTCTCCCTGCCTTGTTATTCTTCTAAATAGCTTCATCAGAACTGGGGACTTTGCAGGGGCCAGGAGGTACGGACATGTTGGATGCTACCTGCACCACCTGGGAGCCTTTGGCTTCCCTTCCTCTCACATCCCCTACCGGCAATCTCATTCAGACCTTTGACACTGTGGCTGAGTCCCAAGAGGCCTATCACCAACGATTACCTTTGGTGAAGATGAAAAACAACAAAGGAAACTAACTCAACAGGAGAGTCATAAATGGCCTTTGCACCTTAGTTCTCGGTAAACCCTTGGCAGATATGAGCACTGGCCTCCAGCACAGCAGGCTTACAATGGGTGAGTCAAGTACAAAAGGAACCACTCCCCCACAGCAGGAGAGTTGGGTTCTTGACCCAGCTCTAACAAGGACTGGAGGATCCTGGCTGGTGGTGGTATGGGTTGCAGGGTGTGATGTCTTGCTCATTAAATGTGGGATCTAAATCACCCCTGGTCTTCTAGGACCTCAGAGAGGCCTGCTCCTTTCTGTGACCTTTGTCTCTGCTCACACTGGTCCGCATCTGCCTCTGTGCTCCTGATGATAACCAGCTGGCTGGTGCTTAAAGACCACAGTACTCTGCTTCTGTAAAGCTCTCTGGCTTATTGAGATCAATCTGGGAATCAGGAGACTTTGTTCCTTTGCCAGGAGGTCTGGGCCCGAGTGTTTCAGCCTCAGATCCACAGAACGCTTGTGTGCCATACAGTCACAGCACCAGAAATGGCCCATCTAGCACCCCTATCTATCTACCACCCACCACCTGCTGGCAGGTGGTGAGTGCATGGGAAAATGACCAACACCCTGGCAGCTTCCTCCTCCTATAACTGAGAATTTGATGGCTATAGGGAGACTCACTTTACAGAGCGGGGAGTTAGAAAAGGCTAAAATCAAGACTCAGAGCTCAGTTCAGGCCCAGGCTCCAGAAAGAAGAGGCATCATCTTATTAATCAACCCCAGAAACATTTATTAGGGCTAAAGGGGCCTCAAAGACCATCAGAGCTGGCTTTCTCATGATTTATTAGGCAGAGAGTTGGGGTGCCCTGCCTTGCACCTGCTTTCTCACAAGGCTTCTTTTTTTCCAGGAATGCTCTTCGACCTCCGCAACAGGGACCTCTCGGTGTAGAAGGGCTGGTGTGGACACAGGCTCCCTCTTATCTTACCTTGGCTGCTTTGTCAGGGGTGGCTCACTCCTCACAACGACCAGGGCTGAGCAGGAACTGCCTCTCCACCCCCTGAGCAGCCTCCTCCACCTCTTCTGCCCAGCTCTTCCAGCATAGCCTCCAGGCAACTCTGCCCATGGGGCACTTTCCCCAATCAGTGGCTTTTATGGGCCTCTGAGAAAGTCAGACAGCTGGATGGAGTGTGTGAATGTTGAGGGGGGTGAGGGGAGGAGAGCACGGAATCGGGGCTGGTGATGGCAGGGAAGAAAGCAAACGCTCTGAAACCCGGAGCCAGATGACTGTCCCACCCACGCCAAGGCGGGGCTCAGAGAACACCTGGCGCTGGCTGCTCCCACCTTCAAGGAACAGTTCTGAGGGCAAGACGACATGATCAATTGGTTCCAGGAGACCATGGGGTCTGCATTTACTAGAGTGGCGGCCATAACAGGCAAGGCACAACCACCTGCCCTGAACAAAAGTAAGCAATAGCGAAGAGCAAAGATTTGTTTATTCACTGGGCTCGCACCATAAGAGAAACAAAGCAGGAGGCCCATTGCCACCCCCACCCGGCAAACCCCCATCCCTACTCCCATCTCGTCTATCCTCAAGTCCATGTTCAGGGAACTAACAGGAGGTTTTGGTTTAAAGAGAGAGCAAGAGTTATGCATATGACACAGTCCTGGTCAAGATGGGGACCTACCTATTATTGATCCGACTTTGCCTCTGGCTCTAGTCTGTCCTGCAAGGTGGTATTATAAATTGTCACAAGTATATGAAATCTCTTCCCAGGAGACAGTCCTCCTCTGGCTGGGATCAGATGTTAGGCCTTTCCCTCCTGCAGCTTGGGATTCCCGGGAAGTTCCAGTTTCCTTGTAGTCTTTTGTTTTAGTAGTCTGAGAGCCAAGGAGGCATAAGTGTCTCTCTTTGGAATGTATCTTCCCTCCTGCTCCTCCCCTCCCCTGGGGTGTCCTCAGGACTTTTGCTATCTTCTTGGCCTTGGGGTCAACCAGAAGCACACTAGCCATTTTCCCAAGCAGAGCAAATGGATAGCTCCCTCCTCATGCCCCCTCCCCTTCCCCAAGGACTTCCTGCCAGACATTGTGCAAGGTACAGGGAATCTGAGAACAGAGGCAATAATGGCCACTGCTCCTCCTCTGGCTCTGGAGTTCTGTAGGAGAGAGAGGCACCCTACCTAGACTCGGTAGTTCTGAAGAACTGAGGTTCCTGAGTTGCTATGTGGCTGACCAGGGGGGGCAGGGCAGGATTTCCTGAAAAGTGATATTCAGATTGACCCCTGAGGAATGCAACTGCTCAGAGTGAGGCTTCCAGGAAAGGCCTAGGGCAGGATCGAGGGGAGGCCGGCACTGAGCACATGGCCCATGATCACCTGCCTCTGTCCCATGAGTGGGACCGTAGCAGCAGGGACTTTTAGGGTAGACTGCATATATGTTAGGGCTTCTTGCATGATGGCAGCCATGGCCAGAGCGTCTCCACCCTCTCTGTCCAGCAGTGCCTATAGATGGACTCCCCAGGCTCAGCCCTTAAGAAAGGATGCATACATGAGGTACATGAGGAAATGGTTGAGCTCAGGGAAAAGACAGGAACAGAAGCTAGGAGAGATAGATATCCCTTCTTGTCTGCTTTCCTTTCCTTGCTGCCTGCCTTCCTAAATGCTGTACATCCCTTCTGGAGCCTGGCAAGGCAGATCATCCCAGCAAGGGGCTTCCCTTTGCTACCTCTACTACACCCCAGGGAAGGTGAGCCACTCCCCTGAATGGTGGGTCAGGGGAGGAGGCTGGACAGGCAGGTGGGTGGCCTGGCCAGCATCCTGAGGGTGGGAAAGCCAGCACTCCACCGGACACCCCTCCTCATCAGTATCTACCCAGAGAACGAACCCCTTGCCCATCCTCTTCAGGGTGCCTGTACTGGCTCTCTCTCCTTTCCCCCTCTCCCCTCTCTGCATCTCCCTGGCTCTCAGCAGTCTGCCACCATCACCATGGCTACGCTTGCCTCTGCCTCTACTCTGTGCTCAGTTTTCAGCAGGGGCTGGAGCTGGGGGAGGGAGGCTGGTCTCATTAGTCTTCCTATCTCTCAATGTCAGCTCAGGGCTGCACACTGTAAGTTCTGGGCCCAGCCCTTTCTGTGAGGATTCACCTTCCACAGAAAAGATGGAACCAGCTACACACGGTATCTATCGTAGTCCAGGGAGGCTCAGTCACAGCCTAGAAGGATGTCACTGGCCTGTGTGTGTGGGTGGGTGGGTGCGCACATACACATGTGTAATCTTATGAGCAAAGAGGACAACCTCGGGTGTCATCCCTCAGGTGCTGGGTACCTTTTTTGTTGTTTTGTTGTTGTTTGTTTGTTTGTTTGTTGAGCCAGGGTCCCCCTTGGCCTGGAACTCAATAGACTGACTGGCCACCAAGTCCCTGTCACTGGCCACCAAGATCTGTCTGTCTCTGCTTTCCCAGCACTGAGGCTGCAAGTGTGTACCACCATGACCCGCTATTTTAAAAAATATGGGTTCAAGGGATTTGAACATGGTTAATGTGAGTTCAGGTCATCAGGCTTGCAAGGCGAGCCTTTTGCCAAGGGAGCCATCTCCCAAGCCTGGGTTCTTTGTAAAGTATAGATGCGTGCTGGTGTGGGGGTGTGACTAATATGTCAGTGAATGACCAAGGTAGGGTTAATAAGGTTGTGGCAGTCACCATCAAGTTGGGCTGTATAAGAATGGACTCTAATCCAGTGCCTTCCTGTTATCGAGGGGATGAAGTGATACAAATTGTGAAGTAATGCAAATGGAACCCTGCAGAGTTTCAGTTTTCCTTGCCTGTAAAATCAGGAGACGAATACCTAATTTTCAAATTGAAGATAATTCCTTCCGAGTGTCTGACACACAGTACGTGTTGAGAAATGCACTGTGCATTTACTACAGAGTTCTGGGCCCTTTGAGAGGCCCTCTAGCAACCCCAAACCCTGAATTGAAGGTGGCTGGGACTTTGGACTTGAAGGTGGACAGGGGGAGCAATTTCCAGCCTCGCCTCCGCCTCCGGTTTCCACCAGGGAGATGCAGCTTCGAGCCTGTGTGGGAAGACAGTGAGGAGTTAGAGAACCATCACAGGAGACCCAAGCTGAGGGCTGCACTACGAAAGCAAGCTGCTCAGGCCCAGAGAATCTTGGAGATAGGCTCTCAAGGGCCAAACTCTATTCCAGCAGGAGAGGGGTCTATTTTATGGAGAAACTGGACTAGAGAGATGCTGTGCTAGTGACCTCAGATACAGAGAGAAGCTGGGGTGACGTCAGATTTTGTATTCGAAGTGAGCTTTCTCCCCTGTTTCTCCCCTTGGTTGGCCTCAGAGCAACAGGAACCAGAGACTGAGAATTTCTTGCTGAGAAACTAACCTACTCCAGAAACAGTCAGATCTGAGCGTGTTCGCACTGGCATGACCCTGGAAGAGTTCTCACCTTGCACAGAACTCTGGAACTCCCAAGGAACTCTTTGGGGATAGACTTACTGTTCTTTCTCTCCCCCAAATCCTCCTCTTTCTGAGACAGGGTATTGCTGTGAAGCCCGGGCTAGTCTTGAATTCACCATGTAGCTCAGGCTAGCCTTGAGGTGTGTGTGTGTATTTTATTTATTTCATCAGAAGAGTCAGATGCCCTGGGACTGGAGTCATGGATGTTCGTGAAACACCATGTCCATACCAAAGTCCTCTGAAAAAACAAAAAGTACCTTTTTTTTTTTTTTTTTTTTTTATAGAGGGTCTCATTATGTAACGCTGACTGGCCTAGACCTCATTATGTAGACCAGGCTGTTCTTGAACTCACAGAGACCTGTGTGCCTCTGTTTCCAGAGTGCTGGGATTGAAGGAATGTACCACCACCCCCAGTACAAGTACTCTTAGCTGCTGAGCCGTCTCTCCAGGCCCAGCCTTGAATTTTTGACCTTCCTGCTTCTGCCCCTGCGCTGGGACTCCAGGCATGTGTCACCAGCCTTCTTAGATCATCAGTCAAGGATTTCTACTGATGACAGTGTCAAATGTGACAGAGAATAGTCATGAAGTGGGAAAACAAAGGAGACAAAGAATGAAGAAACTGAGAACAAATTAAAGTTGTTGTCTTGAGAACTACAAAGAAAAGCATCTGCAAGATATGTGAAATAGTGTAAGTAGGGCAAGAGCTACTGGAAGTTAAAAATGTGAGAGGAAGTCTCAAAGCTTGCAGAACAAACAGCATCAGAAGGTAAAGTTGATGAAATGTCCCTGGTCTAGTTTCCTCTCTTGCTGTGGGAAAAACCATGACCAAAAGCAATTTGGGAAGGAAGGAGTTAATTTCACTTTATACTTCCAGGTAATACTCCATGGTGGAGGGAAGTCAGGGCAGGCCCTCAAGGCAGCACCCTGAAGCAGAAACATGGAGGAATGCTGCCTACGAGTTTGCTCTCTGGTTCATGCTCAAGGAGTTTTCTCACATAGCCTAGGCCCAGCTGCCTGGGGAACGAATGGCACCACCTACAGTGGGCTGGGCCCTCCTACAGCACTGAACAACCAAGAAAATGCCCTCAGACACACAGGCCAATCTGGTGAAGGCAATTCCTCAGGTGACAGTCCCTCTTCACAGGTGACCCTTAGTCTGTGTCAAGATGATGAAACAAATACCCTAACTAGTACAGATTCTGATAACAAATTTCCTAAAGGACAATAAAAGACAAAACACAAGAAAATAAGAAAAGTGATCCAGAGGGCTCAGCATTTAGAAAGTGGCTGTACCAATGGTAAATGGCTCATTATACAAAAAATATTTCAAATTATTTAAGAAAAATGGCTGGACTGGGAAGATTACACTGCAGCAGATACCTATGAACAGTTGACCACAGGCCCTGTCAAGACACACCACGTGACAGAATAGGAGCACAGGGGCCTTAAGAGCTTTCCAGAAGAAGGAAAGGTTACAAGTCTCCAGGTTGCCTACTAGCAACCTGGAGACTAAGATACATGGGACCTAAAATTCTATGTCCAACCACATTACTTACAAAGTGTGATTGTTAGTGCCTGTCATTATCAACCCACAAAGACAAATGCAAACATGAAAAGGCACAAAAGTTTACATCCAATTTAGGCTGCATTTAGCAGCAGAAGCTGCTAAAGATGTTCCATTCCAAAACATGAAGGCTGGCTAGGCATGGTGCTGCCAGCCCTGGGGAGGCAGGGGCAGGAGGATCTCTATGAATTCAAGGCCAGCCTGGTCTACATGGCAAGTTCCAAGCCAGCCAAGGCTTCAGTGTCTTAAACAAAACAACAATAACAAGAATCCACAAATAAATAAACCAAGAACAAAGGGAAGGCTTGTAATCTAAGTGGATGACAGAGAGAGTTCCAGAAGACAGCATGGTGCAGGCCCCAGAGACTCTGGGAGGTACTGCACTAGCAAAGCATTGAAAACATCCAAAGACTCGGGTGTTTTAGGAAAACAGAAAGCAAAATTTGGAGGAATTTTATAGGAAGAAGGATGCAGTGAGGTGAAGAATCTTCTCTTGTTTTTATGACTTGGTGCAACAGTGGATGGTGTTTATTTTACACAATCATAATAATGGAATTTTACCAAAGGTTCATACACAGTTATGCTGGAAAGGTAGAGTGCACAGGAAGGTGGGTGTCAGGGATCTAAACTATTCTTTTGAAGTGTCTGTGGTGGTGGATGCCTCTAATCTTGGCACTCTGGAGGTGGATTCAGTCATTCCCTGGCCTACAAGCTCCTGTCCAGTTTGGACTACATGCCAAGCTCTAGGCCAGCCTGGGATATGTAAAGAGACCCGGTTCCAAATAAATATATAATATTTAGGAAGAGTCACTCGTTATAGTGAAAGAATTTAAGTAAGTTCTTCAAGAAAGAAAAGTGTATGCCTGTATTCTTAAAAGAGGACTTACACTTGAAAAGTTAGCAATGTTGTAACTGGTTGTGTTAATCACCCTGGTCTAGAATAAGGTCGCTACCAAAATTTAATGCCAAATTTGAAACAAGCTTTAATTAAAAACTGGCCTGGTGGATGGTTCTAGCCAGTCCATCTCCAAGTTTCAAGAGAGTGGCCACAAGTCATGTTTTGCAGGAGTTTTAAAAGGCAAAACCCATAATTCAGTGCACTTCCCATCAGGGCCAACCAGGGGCAAACACACACATCCTGACGTACTTCCTGCCCTCATACCTCCTGTCCACATGTGATCTAGCACATCCAGTGAAGATGGGTCAAACAAACAGGACAACAGGAATGTATTCTTAACTATCTTAACTGCACATGGAACCCTTAATTTGCAAGGTATATAAATTTATCCTCTTTTGGTCTCCCATTAACTTGCAGTATACATTGTCCTTGTTCCAGTTCTGGTCTCATGGTTACTTTTGAGAATCAGAGGAAGATGAGGTGGGAATGTGGTCAAGAGACTTTTGTATATCATTTGACAGTTAAGAATAAGCTAGGGCATAACGCTGCAGTAGGCTGATCAGTGTAAACAAGGCCTTGGGGTCAGTCCCCAGCAAACACAAACATCCATATGTTACTTAAATCCGTTAGGAGTAAGGAGAGCTGGGTCTGCCTTGGTCAATGGTGTCTTTGCCTTCCAGAACACACCCTTGGGGTGCTTTGCAAACCCTTCAGCCAATGCTAAGTCAGTAAATATGAGTGGGGCATGTGCAGATCATCAGAATTTTGGGAGTTGGGACTGCCTTTTCTGCCAATAGTAATGGCCAGCAAAGGTGTCACGTGTTTTCGAGGCATCCCAGCAAGCTAGGAAGCAGCCCACTCCTGACGTTCAAGAGCAAACCCCAAGATCTGAAGAGGCTTATGGTCCAACAGAAGGCTCTGATGTAACAGCCAAGCAAGGGGACTGCCATCTTGGACACTCAGCCCAGTTCAGCCTTTAGCTGACTCTCACCTTGTCACCATCTGACTACAGCAGCATAAGAGCCCCAAGTGTTTGAAGCCACCGAGTTTTGGAACACACACACACACACACACATACACACACACACACACACACACACACACACACACACACACACACACA
>CAJQZJ010032563.1:14182202-14211178 GCA_907164525.1 Lophiomys imhausi | reverse complement strand
CGTTCAGTGTCAGGTACCAGGGCCTGGGAGCCAGGCTACCGCGTTCAGTGTCAGGTACCAGGGCCTGGGAGCCAGGCTACCGCGTTCAATGTCAGGTATCAGGGCCTGGGAGCCAGACTACCACGTTCAGTGTCAGGCTTTGCTCCTTCCTGACAGTGTGGTCCCAGATGCTTCTCAAAATCTCTGTGTTTCCCTCTAGGAGAGATGGAGATGAAAACAGTAATTCCTATTTTGGGAAGTAGAGTAAGAACTGGATGAATTAACTCAAGTAATGTGTTTGTGCTCATTCATGGTACATATAGTTACTAACTGCACAGAAACACAAGAACACACAGAGACATGTATTAGTCATTATGATACTTGATGACAACCCTCACGGCCAATGCCTGACAGCCAGTCAGGAGAGATGAGGCATGGCGAGGGCAGGGCTGGGAGGAAGAGGTTGAACTGCAATGGGGCATCTTTAGCAGCCCCCTGATATATATATATATATATATATCGCCTGGGTAGTGCTCCATGACATTCTAAGCCCTACGCTGAAGTTGTCTTCCGAGGGGGATGCTTAGCAGGGGGATGGGTGAAGGATGTCACAAATTAGTCCAAGGTTGTGTGGCTAGAAAGTAGAAATGCTGAGTTTTTGTTTTTTGTTTTCTTTTTGAGACAGGGTCTCTCTGTGTAACAGCCCTGCCGGTCCTGGACTTACTTTATAGACCAAGCTGGCCTTGAACTCACAGAGATCTGCCTCCCTCTGCCTCCTGAGTGCTGGGAAATTTTAATCAAAGCCATCTTCTCCCAGAGACATCTGTGTCCACACTTCAAACAAATTGCTGAAAACGTTATTTGTCTTTATTCAGTTTCTTTTTCTTCCCATTATGGACTGTTAACAGGGATAAGGTGACATTTGCCAAGTAAAGGGATAAATTTGTCTTAAGCTTAATTTTCAGTGAACTTTTTTTTTTCTCTCTATTCTCCTTTGATAGACTAGCAAGCCTTTAAACTGGAGATTATGTAAGGAAAAAAATCTACTTGAGCTGACATTTATGTAGAAGTAATTGACTTCAGGAGTTTGCGTGTCTTAGCGTGTAGTGTAGTAGGCTTAAGGTACAATGTCCACACACACACACCATACCAGAAATACAAAACCTACCAAAGTGCCAGTGGCTGCTGCTGGTCGCATGTGGCATTCATAACCACAAAGAAGAGGGGGGTCGGGATGGGGAGACAGCAGGTAGAGCTGAGGCCGGAAATGCTCAAGTTCAAGCCTGGGAAAGGCTACAGCAGGTCTCGGAAGACAACTTCAGAGCAGGGCTTAGAATGTCATGGAATAGAGCATTACACGGGCTTGGGCTTGTAAGCACACACCGGGCAGGGTGGGGGGCGGCGGGGTCCGATTTCACCCCTACCGCTGACCCTTGTCATGGTTCCCTAGGCTTACCCACCCATCTTCTGAACACGGGTGACGTTCAGTGCCCTGCACCAGCTGCCACTTTGAAAAGAGCTAGGGTATTTGTTAAAATGCAGGTGTCCTGGCTATCCCCATTTGTACTGAACATAGTCGTGGCCTCTGCATTTCTTTTACATCCTCCTGATGACTCAGGGCCAGCCACGGGGGTTGTACCCATCCTAGGGCAGGTGTGGCGAGAGAAGAGCAGGGAGGAACCTTCCCGAACCCGGCTCCTCCGGGTCTGTCTGAGCTTTGCCTCCAGTCCCTCACAAGTGTCATGGACTCTCAGGGGTAGCGGTTGCTAACCCACGCTGCTGGCTGGGGGTGGCCGGTCCTCTCCCTCCCTGGGGGCAGGCACTTCACAGAAGCCACCTTGCTCCGTCCCTATCCTTCAATCGCCATAGTCGGGAGGCCCAGCGGAGCACAGGACCGCATCCTTGTGGGGAGGGCCATCTGGCCACACACACGCCCAGCCGTGACTCATCCTCGGCGGGCGGCGCACAGCTCCCGGCCGTGCGGGGACAAAGCCGTGCCACTGCGCCGCACCTGCAGGCCGCCCAGCATCCCCGCCCTCTCCTCCGGGGTGGGGGTTGGGGGGGAAGGAGGGAGGCGCTGACTGTTGCCAGGCAGGCTGGGTCCTCGGCGGCTGCGGTTGGCTCGCCCGCCGCCCCCGCACCACCTCCGAGCGCTGAGTCACCCCGCCCCGCCGGCCGCCGCCCCGCGGCTCCCACACCCTCTGCGCCTGCGCGTGCTGCTGCACACAGCCCCCCCCCCCTCGCCCCATCCAACTCTGGGCTTCGGGTTCCGCGCGCGTGCACGCGCACGCCATGCACCAGGCACAGAAAGGTCATCTGCTCCACATTGCTGCCATCGTGACACCAGGTCCGCTCAGGAGTCCCCTCCATACTTTCTTGCACTGTTAATGCCCCCGGTCCCCCTGGCACCCTCTCTGATGCCGTTTGCACGCCCCTACCCTGGTTTTGGCCCTGCCGCAGTGACATCACTGCCCTGCACTGCCACCGAATTGCCTCTGTTAAGTGGACCTCAGAGGCTGAAGTCCACGAGACTTTCCTGGAGGCGGCACAATAAAAACACGGATGCCAGGGTGTGCCCAGACCCACCGACCCAGTGTATGACCCTGGCCTTGGGTAAAGTTCCCTAGGTGGTGCCGGGTGGGCCAGAGTGCTAAATGACCAAACATGCAAACCCCTGGGAAGTGTTTAAATGCAAGCTTTGGTTCAGCGAACTGAGGAGGGGCCTGTGCACCTGCATTTCTAACAAGATCCTAGGATAGATGCAAGGAAGGGGAATGGAGCCAGGAGAGGGGACTGTCGGGGAACATCACACTGAAGTCTTGTTTTATCCTCCAAAAAAACCGAGATGGTGTCCTCGGGTGCAGCTCAATGGTAGAAAGCTTGGTAAACATGAACAGATCCTGATTCAGGCCCCCAACTCTGAATCTTCCCTTTCGGTGGTCTAAACCTCCATTTCTCCATCTGTAAAATGGAGCTGCTGTTCTGGTTGACGGTGTGAGTTACTATCTCAGAGAACTGTGGTGAGGATAGCACAGGGCAACACCATATGCCTCAGAGCAATGGCCAATGCCCCTTTGGAGGTAGGTGCCTGTTACTCACTGTGTTCGTGCCTTTCCATCTTGGAGTTCTTAACCTGTTTTAACCATTCCTTTGGTTTGACCAAGAGCTACCCAGGTATATTGATGATGGATCTCCTCCTTTGTCTGCTCTCCTGAGACCCAACCCGGAGAAGATATTAGAAACCAGAGGTTGTGGATTAAACCTTATCACCTTCCTCGGGAAAGTAGGGAGGCCACATGCCCTCCCTGAGACTCCCTGAACACCTCCTACCACACAGCCTCCAATGGACGGCTCAGTAGACAATATTTTTTTTAATAAGCTTGTTAATAGAATCCATAGACATCACTCAAGGGACCTGACACTGACAAGTGGGGCTCCAGTCCTAGCCCCCAACCCACACCCTTGGCCAAGCCAGGTTTCCTGAGCACATTTGGATCCTTCAACCCTGGAGCCGTGCTTGCTCCTCACACCCTTCTCTATGCCCTGCCTTGACAGTAGACTGTGTCCTTCAGAGGTTTAGTTCATTCTCATCATGGCAGCACTCAGGCAGACATGGTGCTGGAGGAGGAGCTGAGATTCTACATCTTGATCCACAGGCAACAGGAGACTGAGCCACACTGGAGCATAGGAGACCTCAAAGCCCGCCCCCATAGTGACACACTTCTTCCAAAAAGGCCACACCTCCTAATAGTGTGGCCAAGCATTCAAACACATGAGTCCATGGGGGCCATTCCTATTCAAACCACCACACTCCCCAAATTGTTTGTCATGGTGTCTTATCACAGCAATAGAAACCCTAAGTAAGACACCAGGTACACGTTCCTACATTTAGATGCCCTTCCAGTTAAGGCCCCAATGTCCTTAAAGCTATTGCTGGGTTTTTTTTCTGATGAGGCATCGGTTTGGTTTTTGTTAGAGGCAGACAGAGCTGATTATTTTTGCCAGATGAGGTCACCTTTGCCTTCCTCACTTGTCAGCATCTCTGCCATATTGCGTCTGAGTGCTTTATGAGACAGGTACCCCCTGCCCCTTCCCTTTGTCCACAGACCCTGCAGATTGCTTGAGCCAAGGGAGGGAGTCCCAGCTACCCTGGACACAACTGGTCAGGGAACCACCGAACTGTCACTGCCTGAAGGAACCGACAAGGGGGCCAGACTGTGTTCACCAAATACCTTCTACTTTTATTTGTAGGGATGAGAGAATGAAGGAAGTGGGATTTCTAGGAGAATCTTTTCCCTTTCAGCAAAGTGGCCACGGTGGGATTTGTCTTTAACATTAGCCTAACACTTGGCCATCTGCCACTACCAAGACACTATACAGGGTAGATTGTCTATAAAAATGTTTGCATACAGGCTGTCCAGTCATTCAAAGGAAATCTGTTCCAATTCCCTTGAATTCAGGCTGGCCCATTCATTGGATGGGTCTCAATCAGACAGAAAGATGCAGTTTCTGCTTCTGACCTCAGCAGAGCCGCTGGATAATGCCAAGCCCCTGGCTGAACTCTGCACGAAGCCGTGGCTCACGGAGCTGCAATCAGCAATGGCTTCTGGTTCAAGCCACAACATTTTCAGGTGGTTTTTGTGCCCATCCTCTTCCATCTCAGAGTTCAGAATGACACCTCCTTAAATTGCTCAAGTCTCTTTCTACAAGTGAGCCTCTCGGCCTCTTACCCCCAAACAAGAGCTTGAAATCAGGACAAATGCCTGCACTCCTAGAGACTTCAACTGTGCATCCACCTATCATCAGGGAAGATAGAAGACCATACCACTTCAAGGCTCTCCGACTTGGAAATAGGACTTCCTGGCTTTGGGTTCTGTCCTTTCATGGCCATTTGATGTTAGATAAGTTCCTTAGTCTCGGTTCCTTATCTACGAGATGGACTGATCACACCACCTACTTTCAGGCAGCGTGTGAAGGTTAAGAAAGTAAGGGTTAGAGTTTAAGTCACGTCAGAGTGTTGCTCAGCATGACGCCTGCGTGTGGAAGGGGTTTGACAAATGCAGCTATTCATTTCATGAGTCCATGTGTGAGTGTGTGTGTCCGGGACAGTGCATCTGTCTTGGATGGGGGAGTAAACATTAACCAAAGCATTGTAACCATTGCTTGTCTCAGGCAGGAAGAAAATGAAATCCACACCTACAGAGTCCTCTAGCGTTGATGACTGTCAACCCTCAAGGTTCAGAAAAATGCGCTTTCTCTGTACAAAAAGTAAAACGCACAGGATGGAACACAGGAAAGATGCCAGAGACCCCAATTCTCCCTGGGGTCTAAGAGGCTGTTGCTCCTTGGATGCGTGATCTAAGGAAGGTCAGATGAAGAAGAGTTAAAAATTCATATGTGGCTTTGTTGAAATCAAGCATAACAAAGGAGCATCTTGGTTAGTACTTTTTTTTTTTTTTTTTTTTAGGAAAGAAAAGGCAGCGGAACAAGAGAAATCAAAAGCTAGCCTGCTAGCCTTCCACCATCTGCCACAGACCGGGAGCTCGTTAGCATCATCTCCCTGGAGGCTGACTGTAGCCACCAGCAATGCCACAGTTGTGAGGAGCCCCATGCCCAGCGCCAACCTGAGCCTGCTCTGCAGCTCACCTTGATGGACTACTGCTGCCTGCTCTAATTTCCTCCTTCGGGCTCAAACACTCTTGAGGTCCCGCCAGACAGAAACTCCTGTTTGGCAAGGAGAGAGTTACCCTTTTATTAAGGTCTGCTCTAGGCAGCCAGAACAATGGAGACACTGGCCCAGCAAGCTGAGAATAAAACTTCAAACCCGCATTTGCTGCTGGGTCTGGGCCTCCTGGGCCTGCTCTCTGTGCCCTAATCAAAAACTCCATACTGTGGAGCTTTGAAACGCTGGGCTGTCAGATCTGAGGGGTAGGAAGAACACAGCCTCCCTCCATTCCATCATGCTTCCTAAAGGCAAGTGGGTCGATGCAGGACTATCCTCACGCGGCTCCGACCCGCGGCTGAAGGACTTGGCGCTTTTAGGTCAAAATATCACAGGGCTGTGGAAGGGATGTGAAGCCAGCGGGTGTGTTCCTAGGAAGTTTTTAGAAAATTCTGATTTGTTTTCACTGTCTGATTCTTCCTTCCTGGAGGAACCTGTGAGGGTAGAACCCAAGTGACTAAGGTGTGTGTGTGTGTGTGTGTGTGTGTGTGTGTGTGTGTGTGTGTGTGTGCACGCACAGAGGCCATAGATCAAACTTGGGTTTAATTTCTTAGGAGCTATCTACTTTTTAAGGGTTCTGGGCTCACCAAGTTGGCTAGGCTGGCCAGCAAGTCCCAGGAACCCTCTTGTCCCCACTCTTCCAGCACTGTAATTAAAGTTACAGATGCTCACCACCACTCCTGGCTTTTTACTTAGGAACTGGGAACCAAAGTCTCTGAGTATGCACAGCAGGCACTTTGCTGACTAGACCATCTCAGCAACACCCTGAAACTTTTAGTTTTCTGGGTTCATCATTTACGAAACTGATAACTCAGGTAAGGCTGGGAAATGGGGACCGTAACAGCAGTCAGCTACCACTTTGTGGCTGAGAGGGGGCCCAACACCGCAAGCTTAGAAAACAGTAGGACCATCCTGACCCATCGCCAGAGAGTTCCCAGATGGGCCAGCCTAGATGGCAGGGGTCCAAGAGCTCACGTGGAGGCACCAGCTCTCTGTCTCTCAACTTGAACACTATGGAGGGCTGCATAGGGAGACATTGTCTCTAAAGACAAACTAGACATCACAGGTCACTTGCATAAGGACAAGGCTAGATTTATCCAGGACCAAAGGTTTCCCTGGTAACAAGTATTAAAAAAGAGTTTCTCTCTAAGACAGGCCTGTATGGTGGCAATGGAGCCAGCTTGCCTGACTGTGGAGACATGGAGCCACATGAGGCCTCTATCCTCTTACCCCGTTGCTCACGTAACACCATGAACCACTGTCCCTGTGAGTCAGCCATTGTTTCTATTAATTTATTTATAGTTTCCTCTGTGGTATGCATAATTAGCATTACTCTCACTTCATTAGCCCAGAGGCTAATTTGCTTGAGATTACAGGACATCCAAGTGGCAGAGTTGAGAAGCCACAGGTGTTGAAGTGAAAGCAGATCAGGACACAAACCCTGGAGTAAGCCAAGCATTGTTATGCTAGATCCTTGCACAATTCAGTTGGGTCTTCGAGCCTCAGTTTCCCCACCTGTAAAATGGATCTTCCATTTCTCAGCTATTCCAAGACTTGTCCATCCTCTTCCTGGCCTCCTTTGTCCCTCTCTGTCATCCTGGTCAGCTTTCAGAGCTGCATGTGTGCTGATGACTCAAGTCTTCAGCCTAGCTCTCTCCTTTGAACACTGGGGATTTAGTCACTTGCCCAACATCCCCATTTGAACATTCATTTGCACCTGCAGGTTACCAAATGGAGTTTCCTCCCCAAGTCCCTCTTGCCCGGTCCTTTGGTGCCTGCTGATACCATCTGCCAGCTGATTCGAATTTAAACTGGATCCCTGATTTTATTCACTTTGCAATTAACCTCTCCTTGTAGCTTGTGGGCTCAGCCTCCAAGATGTTTTCTCAGTGAAGGCCATCCTCATGAATCCACAGCCAGGGCTGTTGTACCAGCTTGAAGTCCTTAGCCTGATCACTCGTGGATCTTCTTGCCTCCGTCCTTGCTTCCTAGCTAACCCATCATTCTCATCTCTGCTTAAAATTCTTCCATGCTGGGCTGGGGAGATGGCTCAGTGGACAAAGCACTTGGCACGAAAACTTGAGGATCTGAGTTCAGATCCCAAGAATCAACATAAATAAAGCTGGACACAGTTAATCTCAGTACTCCTTCGAGGAGATGAGAAGCAGAGACAAGAGAATTAACGCCTTAAGCTCAAGGGCCATCGGTGGGGGTCAACTAGAGACCCTGTCCCAAACAAGGGGCAAGCTGAGGAGCAAAACCAGGTTAACCTCATACCTCTATAGACACACTGTGTGCCTGCATTCATATACACCAACACACACACACACCGACAAGAGAGAGAGACAGAGAGAAACCTCTTCTGTGCCTCCCACCACAACTCCAGGGGAAAGCCACATGCCTTTCTATGGCCTCCACAGCCCTACTTGGCCATTGTCTACTCCTCCAAGCTTCCCCACTTCCCTTACCTCTGCCCTGTAAGAAGCATCTTCATATCTTTCATCCCTGGCTGCATCTCCCGAGCCTAGAATTGTTCCTGGAACATAGTAAAAGCAAAATCTCAGCATCTATTCATTGGTTGGGTGACAAACTGTGGCTACCTTGAAGATCTTTCTCTCCCCAGACCTGCCAGGCTTTTGCTTCTGTTGGTGTACCCTGTAGTAAAAGTTATGTAAGGGCTTCTGAAATGCAGACTCTTTTTTTAATATAATTGTTTTATTTCTTCAAGTTACATCTCAGTCACAATCCCTTCCCTGCTCCCCCCTCCTGTCCCACCCTTCCCCCTCAACCCCCCCCCATCCTCTATCCTTTTTTTTCTTTAGTCTAAGGTAGATCTTTTCCCCCCAACAACCCCCCCTTCAGTCCAACAAATGGTTCTCTCTCCTATGACAATAAATACAATACAAACAACAGAAATAAATAGGCCACAATTATGAGGGTTATATGGCTTAGCATACATTCCGAATGTCCAGTCCATATGCATCTGACCCCTGACTTTAACATTCTACTATCTAACCATCTCTAACCATCTCCATGAGTTTTAAATTCTATATCTAACTCAGCTTTCATACTAACTTGCATCACAATTTTAAAAACATCTTCTTAGATCCAGAACACCCTCTTGATTCCTAAGCAACTCAAAATTTAACTATGAGACTCTAGCTATCTATTCTTCAACCACCTCAGAGACCTGAGAGGGATAAATATATATGATTATATAGGAAGTGCAGGGCCAGCAGCTTCCAAAATTAAGAAATGACATACCAGTGGCTGCCTGGACAGTTCCCATTCTCTCTCCATACATTACAGCATCAATCTTCAGCTGTTTGGCCCTGTTTCTCTGACAGACATTGATTGTAGAGCAGGGGTTATGAAGGACTTGCCTACCCTGTCTTGGCAGAGCTAGGCTGTCGACTTCCCTGCTTCCAAGTTTTGTCCTTTTTGGACAGCAGTCTGTCTACAGTTGAAGCAAGGGGTTTTGCTTTTGTTTTTGTTTTTTTTTTTTTTTTTGCCAAGAGTTAGGCTTGCCACTAATTCAACCATCTCCCACTGGAGATTCTTCGATGCTCATCTTCTACTTGGAGTAGAATAGGGGTGCTGTCAGGAACTGACATGTCTTGATATCAAAAAAATCTTAATTTAAGAAAACATCTTTGAATGCCATATTCTGCAGATCTCTTGGGGTTTTTGAAGATGCCCTATCTATCTCTTATATTTAGATAAGCAAATGTTGCTCGTCTCTTAACAACTTGATTTCTGAGTAGCTTAGAAAATAACTGTGATAGACTGTCATACTAACTAACAAAATGACACGCTTGCATGACTAGGAGTTTGCATTTCTTAATTATCCTAAACAATTTATGACAGTTGGTATCAAAAGGCCAAAACTTCACATTTCATTTTTAAGCATTACTAGGTACACCACCTTTAAGAAGCGTTACCCTTAATCTTGTATCAATATACAAAGATCAATACCAATGTGGCCAAATATACTCTTTATTTTGTATCAATATACAAAGATCAATACTGATGTAGTCCAATACAATCTTAATTTTGCATTAATATACAATGATCAATACCAATTTAGACAAATATAATATTAATTTTGTATCAATATACAAAGGTATAAGGGCATATTCAATAATCTGTCCTTTTTTCTTGATCTTTCCTATACAATGTCTATGTTCCATTTTTTCTCAAGTCTATTCACTCCTATGTAGGAGAGAAAGAAGGATACAGAAAAGAAAAAGAGAGAAGTCCCTGGGTCTAACCTCCAAAACCCATTTAACAAGACCATTTAACAGCTTGTAGTCTCTTCCCATAAATAACAAAATTTTCTGTTATCCATCAAATAACCAAAGGGGGGAGAAACACCCTCCCCACCTTCTGGGCATGGGATGTCACTCTCTTAAAATGACTTCCTGCTGATTTGGGACGTAATAAACCTGTTTGGGGCCCAAATAAGAATGGAAAAATGGTTAAAAATGTTAATAGAATCATTTGATGTTCAGTCCTTTTGTGCTCAGCTATTTAGATGTCCTAAGAAGTTTGTAGACAGAAGCTGATCTTCAGGGCTTTACTGAAGTTCTAGCTGGAGCAGTCTTTGGAGCTAAATGATCTTAGCGATTTTGAGTTGAAATGCAGAATCTTAAAAAGGGCGTACGAAGTCAGCTTAAAGGCTTGCTTCTACAGGAACACCTGGGAGCACACATGGTCCTGGCTAACAGGTGTGCCTTGGGAGGAGGGGATAGGGCTGGCCAATGAGAAGGCAGCCTGATGCATAATTAGGTGACAGCATTTATAAAGGAAAGCCTGGGAAACTGGAGAGGGGCTTTTGCTTGGCATTGTTTCTCAATGCCGCCTCACTTTGTTTCTTTTTTTTTTTTTTTTGGTTTTTCGAGACAGGGTTTCTCTGTGTAGCCCTGGCTGTCCTGGACTCACTTTGTAGACCAGGCTGGCCTCGAACTCACAAAGATCCGCCTGCCTCTGCCTCCCAAGTGCTGGGATTAAAGGCGTGCGCCACCACCGCCCGGCTTGCCGCCTCACTTTGAAAGACTCTAGCTACCGAGACTTGCTGAAGATTTGTGGCCAAGGTGGGCGGAGCCCAGGAAGGAAAAGCTGCAGAAAGTGGCACCTGCTATGAGGAAGGCCAGGGAGGATGAGAAACCATGGGAAGTGGCACCTGCCACAAGGAAGCTCAGGCTGGCAGAAGAGGCGTGGTGTAGGACCTGCTCAGAGAACACTTGTAAGAACTGGGCAGGCAGATGAGAGCCTTGTAGATAGAAAAGGCCTGACCTCAAGCAGAGGTGCACCAGATGCCTGTGACTAAGATATATATACCCCATCTACTATTGGACAGTGAGAAGACTATGGTCTCAGGTGAGACCAGCCCAGAGGCAGCAAGCTTGGGCTAGCAGAAGAAATGTGGTGTAGGACCTGCACAGAAAAGGTTCGTAAACACCAGGCAGGCTGAGGAGAGCCACGGCAGGCTGGCCATGCAGGCCAGTGGCCATCAGTGGCACTAGAAGCAGGCCCCAAGCAGAAGTGAGATTGCCACAGCAATGCCAGAGCCAGGTAGGTGACCACTGACTGGCTGCTGACTGCGGTGTTCCTACAGACAGACTGCTGACCAGTTGTACTCAAAGGATACCCTGAGGACATCTTCACTTGGGTGTCCTTTCTAAAGTGTTCGGGTTGGTTGGTTGGTGGGTGTTTATAGAATTATTTTGTTTGTTTGTTTATTGAATTACTAATAAATATAGCTTATAATTTACATTTACAGTATCCCCTATTCCTCAGCTGTGAACATCCATTCCCTGCTCCTCTTTCCGGTGCTCACTCTATTGTTAGCCCTTGAGGAGACCTTTCAACAGCCACACCAGAAACACCCCCACCTCCATGTTCCTCTATGAGGCTCTGTTCTCCATAGCACAGCTAACCCCTGAGGCTACCCTTCTTCATTTTTCTGAGTGTTTTTGCTCATCTCCTCTGTAGGAATGTGTCAAGGAAAGGAATATTATGTGTCTTGTCTTTGCTGTGTTTCTTACCTAAAACAGGGCCTGGTACAGATTTGCTGCTTGAAAAGCAGCAGGGAGTCAATTGACAAACACACAAGGCCATCATGAGGATTAAACACACACTGGAGTGTGTATTTAAGCAACCGCTTTGATAAAGCTGGCAGTTTATGGTGAAGCTACACACACCCTTCCATGGCCCAGCAACATTCCTCCTAGGTGGACAGACACACAAGGGAAATAGCTGCACACATCTGAAAGATGCCTGGCCCAACAGAGCGTGCAGTGGCCCTGGGACGACAGTCAAAACCTGGAGGTAGCCAAAGGTCCACCAAGAAGAGAACGGAGATGCCCGAGTGTGCTCAGTTCCATTCGTACATTGAAAGGCTGCTCAGCAAGGAAGAGCTTCGGTGCTGATGGACAGATGACTCTAGTGGGCAGTGTGCTGATCAAAGGCAGCCATCCTCAGAAAGAGAAGGGACACAGTGTGTCAGTCTATTCATATGAAATTTAGAGTAGCACAAACTAGTCCTGGGTGTGCCCGGGGACCCCTTTCCAGGTCCTCTCATGGGCAGGGTGTGACGCAGACAGATTTTTTTTTTTGGATACACGGAAGAGAGGCACACTGGTTAGGAGGTGGGGGTGGGGGTTCGCATGGACAATGGTGCTGGGGTCAGGGAGGATGCCAGCGGGTGGAAAGACTGTCTTAGCCTTGGTAATTTTGGAAAGCTATGTGTAAGACCTGCGTCAGCCAACAAAGGTTTGTGGGACAGCTGGGAAAACAAAGCAATTTCAAAGACCACCAAGGAGGATGCTGCGGCTTCACATAGGAGTCAGATCTCAAAAAGTAATGCACGTGGAGATTGTGGCCAGGACACTGACTGTTGCTGTGGCAGGTGGCTTTCTGCCCAGGCAGGGAGGAGAGGTGGTGGTGGCTGGGAAGGAAAGGGTAATAAATCATTTCTTAAGCCGTGAGCCCTGGTCCTCAGGGTTGTGCGGGCCTAGGGTGTTCCTCCATCCAGTGGTAGGAGACACTCCTTGGGGGCCCTTTTCACTTCATCTAAAACCATGGCAAGAGCATATAAAACAGGGAGAGGCCTGTGAGGTATCGATTTAGTAACCCAAAGATCAATCAAAGCTCCAGAGGCAGCACACGGGAGGACAAAAGCCTTCTTAAAGACCTCTCCCAGATGCGTCTCAGCAGCCATTTCCCTGACATTCACCCGTCTTGCTGCGACAGATGGCTTTAGCTGGTTGGAAAAAATGAAGATTAAAATGAACGGCTTGATGTGTAACCTAGACCTGGTGAAACCTACAGTCACCCAAATCCAGAAAAAACTGTGTAATGACAGGGCCATAGGAATGGTCCACATATTGGACTACCTGGGCCGCACCCGAGGGGTGGTTTGGTGATGTCATTCATTAAGTCACTCATGTTGTAGTTACAACGTGTACTCTCCTCAGATGTTCCTCTTCCTTCAAACTGATGAAGGAAAGAGTTATCTGAGGAGTTGGAAATATGTTTTGTTGTCCTTAACATGTAGTTTACAAAGGAGAGCCTGCAGGTGCAATTCAGAAGGGGTGGATGGGTACCACCAAGGAGTCCTTGTATAATGCCAGTCATTTTGTGTTAAGAAATGATAGGTTTGTCAAGCACTTCCTCAACCCAAAGACAGTGAAGTGAAGAAGATGAGAGAGGTAGAATGCTTGAGGGAATGGAAACTTGGATTTCAGTTTGTGTTGAAATGCTAAGTATGCACACACCTAGAAGGGGCGGCATCATTGGAAGATCATCCCTGAGTGTCCAGAGTTAACACACAAGATGGATTTTCTGTGGGCATGACAACGAGTCAATCTACAAAGAATCCGCAATGTTACCTGAGCTGCTAAGAGACATCTCTTGGCACCATCCTGGCAGATCGCCTCACCACCAGCAGAGGTTGAAGGACTGGAAGATAAGATAGTAGAAGGCAAGAGATCCAATCTTAGAAGATGAGGGAAACTGACTACGTGACAGTGAGCTGCCAACCAAGATGAAGTATAAATGGTCTTTGTTACTTGTATAATGCCAATGGGTTTCTTCAGTGCTACCCTCTTAGATCTCAAAGGGAAACTGACCTGCCTCCATTCCAAGTGTTGATGGTGAGTCAAGGTTTCTGGCTCTATATGTAGGTGTGTTCCTCAGCCCCCATATAACACTGATGAGAATAAAAAGCATGCTATGGGTCCAACAAGGCAGAGCTGTGGATGGCCAGGTGGCTGGGGAAGGAAGCAGTGTCTGAGGCTAAGGAGGAACCTTGGATAGAATGAAAGGAAGCAGCGATGGGAGTTCATAGACGCCGACTTCAGTTCTGCTCACCCCTCCTCACCTAGGGGGCCTGAGGAGGTGCCCAGGGACCTGGAAGAGTTCTCTTCGAGGCGTCACCCGCCGCGTGGGCTGGGCCTCACTCCGGAGCACTCTAGAAAACTGTCAAGGACATGCGTCAGGTCTTAGTTGATCCTCAAGGCTTTGCTTCCCTGATTCTGTCATCCATCCTGGTGTGTCGTTAGGCACCAGCTACTTCCTTCACTGTTGTTTTAATTTGTGTTGAATTCCTGCAATTTTCTGCCAAAAGAAATCTAACTGAAATACAAAAGCTATTCTGTGAACATTCCTAGTTCAACCGTGGTAATGCTCCAGGCATAGCTGGAAGAACTGTGCTTCTGTTAACTCATTAAAGTCCTTATAATTGTCCTGGAATTGGAAAACCCTTTTGCAGTTCTGAATGAGACTTCAGAAGACTAGCCACAGCGCACAACACCTGAAGAAACTAAGCCCCTGTCTCATATTTAAAAAGAGAGAAAGCACTTATTTGTGATTATACTATCTATAAATTGCATTTCTGTAAGTAAAGGGAAAGCGATTTGCTATAAGGAGTAGATGAGTGTGGTAGCATATGCCTACGGTTCCAGCTAGGCATCAGGATGGCCGAGGAGGACTTCCTGAGGCCAGGAGCTTTAGTCCAGGCTGAAGAACATAGGGAGACCCTCTTCCAAAGTTAATTATCAAGGAAAAGAGGGGCAGTACATCTGACAGGACTGTGGGGGCAAAGGTCTCCCTTCTTGGGCTGAGAACAGAACTGACCTCCTGAAGCCTGTACCAGGTGAAGGGGGACAAGTACCAGGACACAGCTGAAGCTGCAAGACTTTGCCCACATGCAGAAAAGAGGTTCTGGATTCAGTAGGGACAGCTCTCTAGACCGGCCTCTAAGATACCATGATCGTGTCCTCAGGTTGGTCCATTTCTAGCCACTGCAGAGGCAGGTTGCTGTGGGCAGGATTTCCTGTGAGGCTCCTCTACCCTTTTACATCTTAAGCAAGCAGAGGAGAGTCCGGTTTAAGGCTTGGTCATCCAGGCAGATGGAGAACAGGCCGTGACAGGCCTCCCCTGCTGTGGCTAAAACAAGCATTGAGATGTTAGAAACACATAAAACTTTTGCTAAAACCAAGTGGTTGGCAGGTTGGGCCACCAGATTTCTTCCCTTGATAGAGAAACAGAGAGGCATTTTCTCTGTAGTTCCATAGCCCTGCTGATGGAAAACTCCAGACAAAGCAAGTCTCCCAAGATCGTGTAGAACCCACAGACCAGCACTGACTCCTATTTCAACCATCTCTTGTTGAAACAAAAAAGACCCAAGTCTAGGACCTCTAAGTACAGAAGAAATGCTGGTGGCTACAGGGTCAGAGGTCTTTGGTGGTACTGAAAACAGAGAAGACTCTAGTCCCTGGGATCAGAGCCATCACGAAGACATGGTCAGGAGCTCAGAGGTGCTTGGGAGTGCTACAGAGACTCCCGCTCTCTGCCCAGCAAAGAGCTTATGGTCATCCACTCAAACATCTGTTATGGAGTGTACACTAGAGGCCTTGAGGTTCCAAGTGCTGGAGGTGGGCATGGCTGGCATTACCGAAGACAGCCCTCGCCGGTCGGCAGAGTGAGCAGCCCTGGCAATTTCTCTTCTAACTGTGGCAATGTCTCCTTAATGCTTCTCCGTGTACAAATAGGCTCATACTACTTTTAAATGAGAAGAAGGCTGTTATAAGAAGCTACTAGAAATTGATTTGGAATGCATAGACATGAAAGAAAGAAAACCATGGAAAGGGCCAGTGAGATGGTAAAGAAAGGCTCTTGCCACTCGAGCCTGGCAACCTGAGTTCAGTCCCTGTAACCCATACGAAGGTAGATAGAGAGAACAGACTCCACAAGCTGTCCTCTGACAGCCTGACATATACATGCCATGTGTGTACAAACACACCATGAACATAAGCACATGCATGCACTCAGACAATGCACACAAATAACAATAAATTTTTGTTGTTGTTGTTTTTCGAGACAGGGTTTCTCTGTGTAGACGTGGCTATCCAGGAATTCATTCTGTAGACCTGGATGGCCTCAAACTCACAGAGATCCGCCTGCCTCTGCCTCCCAAATGCTGGGATTAAAGGCATGTGCTGCCTCACCTGGCTAGCAATACTTTTTAAATATTTGATATAGTTCATTTTATTTGTTATTGTGTGTGGGCATATGCACGTGGGCACATATGTGGAGACCAACTTCTGGGAGTTGGTTCTCTCCTCTCCTATGTGGGTCCCAGGAAATGAATTCAGATGGTCAGGTGTGGCAGCAGGTACCTTTACTTCCTAAGCCATCTCTGTGCCCCCCACAAAAGGAATACCAGGTATGACAATTAGTGTTCCTTTTCAACCTGACAGACTCTAGAACCGTCTGAGGTCTCTGGGCTCCTGTGTGGGATTGTCTTGATTGCTTTGATTGACATGCGAGGACCTACCCACTGTGGGCGGCACCATTCCCTGGCTGGATCCTGGAAAGTACAGAACAGAGACAGAAACAGAGCATTAGCAAGCTTATGTTCATCTCTTCGTTTCCTGATTTGTGGATGTGATTATGTCCGGCTGCCTCAGGCTCCTGTTGCTCTTACTTTCCCACCGTGGTATACTATACTTTGAACTGGAAGCTAAAACAAACCCTTTCTCCCTTGCTTCTTCTGGTTATTTAATTACAGCTAGGAAAGGACAAACTCAAACACTAGGCAATCACACTGCTCTGAGAATGGCAAACTTTGGACTGGAGACACCTTTTGAGCGTGAAGCCAAAAATACCTGGCAGTTTTAGAAACTTCTGCTGTTAACTACCCTGGTAATGTTTTGTTCCCTCAATTATATAAGGAATGGTTTCTCTACTAGGTTTGGGGGTTACAGACATGAGCAAGCTGGCATCCTGTACTCTAGGACTATACTGTCTGTTGAGAGGCAGTAACAGTTATAAACAGTAGAAAATTATAGATGTCATAATGGAATGAGGGGCAGGAGGTAGAAAGGATCACAGAGGGAGGACATCCTCCCTGTGCATTTGGCTCCTTTTTATCTTGGTCCATACACAGAGGCTGTTGGAAAGCAGGACCTATTTACTAATAAAAAAAAAAAATAGCATGAAGGCAACTCGTCCTGATGGTGTGGTAAGATGAATGATGGCATTTGGTTGTTCTTCAGCCTCCCTTCATCCCTCCTTAGGAACATCAGTAATTGTTTAGGGAGGTGTTCTCTGACCCATTGTTAATTTTGCTCTCATTACAAACCACCATGTGGCCTTGTGTTTCTATTATCCACACAATAGTTCTTTATTTAATCCTGATTGCACTGTATTTCAACCTGTTCTTTTCTCATAATTTTCTTCTCCTTCATAAAGGCCACATCCTTTTCTAGCTGATAAAAGTATAAAACTTTTTCTTTCTAGAATTCTTTTCTGATTCCTAAAATAGGTCATTTTTTAAAAGAAATATACTTTTCCTCTGGGCTTCTAGATAACATTTTGTTTCATCTGTAGGATCCCAGAACCTTGCATACCAGAGAAAATCTGTTCTGACCTCATGGTTGCCAAAAGATCCAGTGTGTGTGGCTTTCTCTTGATTCTCTGGTTTGTATGTCAGTGGATCCCTTCCTGGGATATACAACTGAAGACAAGGCTTAGTATAACTCCTGGTGTCTACAAAATATGTATTCCTTTCCAGTGACTTTGTAGATTTAAGGAAGATATTGGCAATCTCAACCTTCTTAATGCTGCAACCCTTTAATACAGTTCCTCATGCTGTGGTGATCCCCAATCATAAAATTATTTTCGTTGCTACTTTATAATTGCAATGTTGCTACTGTTATGAATCATAACATACATATCTGTGTTTTCCCATGGTCTTAGATAACCCTTGTGAAAGGGTAGTTCAGCCACCAAAAAGGCTGAGACCCACAGGTTGAGAACCATATCCCCCCCCCCCCCTCTCTCTCACACACACACACACACACACACACACACACACACACACATACACGCACACCTATGAAGTGTACCTTTAGAGGATTCCTCCCTTCCCCTGGGTTCCATCAGCAACATCAGCCCTGTTAGAAGGGATATTTCTTCAGCACAGACCACTCACCCATCTGCCCATGCTCACCACCACCCTGACATGTGTCCCCAACTTCCTGCAGTATTGATGGGGAGCTCTGGCTGCTCTTCCAGAGGATGCAAGTTCAATTCTCAGCACCATAAGGCAGCTCACCACCATCTGTAACTCCAGTTCCAGCGGATCTGACAACCTCTTCTGGTCTCCTCAAACACCAGGTTCACCCATGGTGAACAGACACACCTACAGGCAAAACACTCATACCCATAAAATAATGAAATAATGAAAATCCTTTCAAGAGGATAATGGTGTGCCGCCTAAATACACAGAACCAGGGGCTAGGAAGGTGTCCCAGTAGTAAGAGCACTTGACAAGAAAGTGTGAAGACTTGGGCTTGAAGCCACAAAATCTTATATATATATAAAGTGTGTCTGTGTGAGACTATAACGCCAATGTTGTGGGCAGCAGAAGTGAGGGCCATTGAGCTTGCTGGCCACTGGCTTAGCTCCAGGTTCAGTGAGAGACCCCAACTCAAGTGCATAAGATGGAGAATGTTATATCTGGACACCAGTATCCTTTGATTTCTACACATTTGCACAAGAACCATAGGCATACATACACAAACACACACCACAGGACCAAGCAATAGAGTATGGGCTCCTAAGTTTTTGGTTGACCCAGATCCTGAACCTCGAAGTCAGAGGTCAAAATCTGGAAAGAAAATATCTAACTTCCTTCTTTAGTGTCACAAGCCTGCCCTGCCTGAGATGAGAATGATGCTCAGTTTGAATTTCAGCCTCAACTTGGCCTTATAGGATTAAAAATGACTCTACATTTCATCCAAATTTGGACAGTATATTTTCCAATTGCTATGAATTACCTTATACATCCTAAATAGGTATTTTAGTAAAGAGTTGGCCGAGGATATCTTAGGTCTTCATAAGCCAGTGGATCTCAACTTTCCTAATGCTGCGACCCTCTAATACAGTTCCTCATGTTGTGGTGACCCCCAACATAAAATTATTCCATTGCTACTTCAGAACTTCGATTTTACTACTGTTGCGAATCGTTATGGAAATATCTGATACGCAACACCCAAAGTGGTCACGACCCACAGGTTGAGAACTGTTGTCGTAAGAGAATGCCACCTAAAGCCAGAACCTCTGAATTATTCCATCTTCATTGGTTCATCCCGCTGGTATTTACTGAACACAAGCCATGTGCTTGGCCCTGTCACGCACTGATAGCAACCCCCCCCCCCCCCCCCGTGAAACTGACATTAAAAGTTTAGTAGGTACATCAGGGAAGTACGAGAGATGCTTCAAGATTAAGTTCCAGGAGCTTCTGTCTGCCCTTCCCTCTGGGCAATGAGATAGACACTGTGGGAGAAAACACCAGAAGGATAGTTTGGGGGTTGGTGTTGAAAGTTCTTGAACGGCATGTTGAAGTGTAGACTCAGATGTGTGGGGGGCACTGAGGGAGGAGAGAAGCAGTGCTTTGGGAAGCTCATCTGAGTAAGTGAGGGCAGACTACAGGAGGAGGGCAGGCGTTGGCAGACCAGCAGCCATTCGCAGAGAACTTGGCTTCATAGTGAGCGCGCAGCAGAAACAGACAGACAGGGCATGGGAACAGGGACATGGGAAGTAACAGTGTACTTCAGGTTCCTAGGCAGATAAGGTCTCCATACCTCTAAACAAGAAAGCGAAGACACTTCCTGCACTGGTTACGAGCAAATATTTGACACAGGGCCAGTCATGGTGGCTGGTGCACAGCTTAAATCCCAGCACTTGGGTGGCAGAAGCAGGCAGTGAATTGGAGGCCCGCTTGGTCTTGTGAGCCTTCTTTTTTTTTTTTTTGGTTTTTCGAGACAGGGTTTCTCTGTGTATCCTTGGCTGTCCTGGACTCACTTTGTAGACCAGGCTGGCCTCGAACTCACAAAGATCCGCCTGCCTCTGCCTCCCAAGTGCTGGGATTAAAGGCGTGCGCCACCACCGCCGCCCGGCTCTTGTGAGCCTTCTTACGAAAGCAAATAAGCAAACCTGATATACGCTACTTAAGTGGAGAAGGAATGATTTATTTTGGGCTCCGTGACTTAGGAGCATCTTTATTTCTAGGTAAACAGAAAGCAGAGATGGGATACAGGAGGGGCCGGGCAAGATAGAGCCTTACAGCCCTTTAAATGAGAAAACTCCTCCATAGGATCAAGTATTTGAACCATGGGTCCGCCAGTGGTGGCACTGCCTGGGGAGCAGGGCAGCCTGGCTGGTTGCTGGGGTAGGCTTTGAGAGTTTATAGCTTTGCCTCACTTTGAGGGTGTTGTCTCCTCTTTTCGCTTTTGGTGAAAGATGGGAACGCTCAGCTTCCTCCTCCTGCTGCCATATCAACCAGAAGCCAAAGTAAACTTTCTTGTATGAGTCATCTTTGGTCATGACGTACTTCCTCTAGGCCTCAACTCTTATACTTCACCTCCTCCCAAATGGCTCCACCAAGAGATTAATCCATTGATTAGACCAGAACTCTCAGGATTCGGTCAAAAGCCCATCAGCCAAGCTCCCCTTACCCCCATCCCCCACTCCCCGCCATGCCTGAGGCTCCAGAGAACATCTCACACACCAACCACAAAACTTGCTTTTATTCAGCACACAAAGTCCATCTAGCACACACACACAGTGTCAAGAGATCCCACCAAGAGAACTAGCACAGCTTTCAAGACGCCAGACTAAAATCTACAACTGTAACGATCGCTCCTCACTTTGTATAAGCTTTGGGGGTCAAAAGGGCCGTCCAAAAAGTGACCAAAAGCAAGTTGGGGATGAAAAGGTTTATTTGGCGTATACTTCCACATCTTAGTCCATCATCAAAGGAAGTCCAGACAAGAACTCAAGCAGGGCAGGAACCTGGAAGCAGGAGCTGATACAGAGGCCATGGACAGGTGCTGCTTACTGGCTTGCTCATCATGGCTTGCTCAGCCTGCTTTCTTCTAGAATCTAGCACCATTAGCCTAGAGACAGCACCATCTACAACGGGCTGGGCCCTTCCCCATCAATTACTAATTAAGAAAATGCCCTATGACTGGATCTTATGAAGGCATTTTCTCAGTTGAGCCTCCCATCTTTCAGATGACTCTAGCTTGTGTCACGATTATGTGAGACCAGCCAAGACAGTGGTTTTCTTCACCCATGTGAAGCCAGTGGGGCCTAAAGGCGAGGGGTGTGTCCGAATTAGGATTTCTATTGTTGTGAAGAGACACCATGACTGTGGGAGCTCCTATAAAGGAAAACATTTAATTGGGGCTGGCTTACAGTTCAGAGGTTTAGTCCATTATCATCATGGTGGGAAGCATGGTGGCCTGCAGGCAGACATGGTACTGGAGAAGGAGCTGAGACTCTACATCTGGATCCACTGGCAGCAGGAAGGAAACTGAACCACTGGGCCTGGCTTGAGCTTCTGAGACCTCCAAGCCCATTCCCTAGTAACTCACTTCCTCCAAGAAAGCTACGCCCACTCCAAGGTCACACCTTCTAATGGTGCCACTCCCTCTAGACCTATGGGGGCCATTTTTATTCAAACCACCTCAGGGCTTTGCCTAAAGCACCAACGTTTTAGAAAGCTGATGAGTCTTACTGTCATGAATCTGAAGAGGATTGGTCCCCAATATTCACAACAGATAGACTCCCAGAAAAGTGCCACTCTAGTTTTCCAATTCCCATCGGCCTGATGAAAAGAAGTTACAAATGAGTGTCAATTAATTTCTGTTTGAAGAGTCAACTTTGGCTTTCAGGGTGAGAGCAGAGAAGGAAGGATTAAAATCTACAGATAGCACAAACACTGAATTTAACCAGCGATTTCAGTTCCTCCTCCATGATTTTTTTTTCCAGTTAGAGGTACCAAGTAACACACCCCCACCTGCTTGTGGGGTCTAGATCTCACAAGATGGGAATTCCCTAGAAGGCACGCAGTGGGAGCAAGAATGAGGATAGGACTTCAGGCCTTTCTGCTTGAAAGGTGCGGCTCTTGCCCACTCCTGGTTGGCTTCATTTGGGGGAATGCAGGCTCAGCATGGTGTACTGCCAGGGGACAGTTTTTGAAAAGCCAGCTCTGTGTCCAGCATCAACAGCAACTCCTGGGTGGAGACCCCCACAGTGATGGCAGAATGGTGGCAGGGAGGACGATGGCCTCCTCAAGCACAAGGTTTCCCATCCACCTTGAGTCTGAAGCTCTGCCAGTGTGACCCTCTAATGAGGTGCCAGCCCAGCCAATGTACAATTACTGCCATTTGAAATGTCCTGAAACCAACCCTTCCTGATGACCTTCGTTCATGGCCTCTCACGTTACCTCGCCCAAATCTGCCTCCACTTCTCTGAGGACTGTGTTCAATGTTGGGTCAGACTCAGGCACTGCTGTTGAAACACCCAGGTGTTTCCTACCACTTTGTCATTGTTCCTGTCATTCCATGAATGATACTCCGTCACCATGTCCCTTTGACATCATGTTGTACTGTCTATAACTTTGCTGCAGCTTATATCCCCCATGACTTAATGTTCTCTGAAATGTAGGTCATGACCCATTAGTGAGCTTGGAGATCATTCTAGTGGGTCATGACCTGAATTTTAAAAAATGAGACCAAAGAGCAGAGAACTCCTTGGGATTTATTGCACACACAAACAGTAAACATATTTCTTTAATTTGATTTATGGTCAAAAAGCTTGGAAGTCACATCAGGTAGTAGTAATCTTTTCAGCAGTTACAGAACAGAAAGACTTGATCCACCTAGTTCAAGTGACAAAGAATTTATTAGCTTATATGACAAGGAGTCTGGAGACAGGGCAGTTCTGGCTAGCCTTGGTTTGTCTGCCACTTGGCAGCCAAGGACCCAGACTTCTGCCTTTTTGCCATTTTTCTCCATTGCAAACTGTCTGCAAGAGCTCCCTGCATCACAGATTCAAGAGGCAGAAGATAACATTGAAACTGATTCTTTGAATCTCTCTTTTTTTTTTTTTTACCAGCTCTACCTACCCCAGCTCTTTTTTCACTGCTCTTCAAAATAGATGGCTGAAATAAAATAAACAATGGCTCTCTCCAGAGTAGCAAAGAACACCAAACTTAGGAGATGAAGATGAGGGTGCCTCTCACAAACACTTGTCTGGTTTTATTGGTCAGGAAAAAGACTGGGGCTGATGAACTGGGAGTAGACAATCCAAAGCAAGTGTGGGCCACGCACAGATAGATATATGGCCAGGCTCGGCTTCCTTTCTCTCCACACTCTGCAATGCTTTCTGCGTAGCAAGTCTAGCCACGCACCTCTATTTCCAGTGATCAAATTAAACCAATCACTTTGCCTCAAAGTATAAATATTCATAGGTAGGTTGCAGAGATTAAAGATCCAGTTCCGGATACAGGAGGCTGCACACACAGCTCGGGATATTCCCCAGAGTGGGATTTCTTTCTTTTCTAGGGCGCATTTAAATGTGAAGTGCTAGAGGGGCACTGTTGGACGGGGGAATGCTATTTCCGTAATAAAATGCATATTCGTCACAACGCAGTTGGCATCTGTGAGGTCCACAGATGGCACTGGGGTTCTGGGGAGGAGAGACAAACAGGAACGGTGGGCGTGGCGAGACATGACGTCACCCCAGATAGGGCTTTCTCTCGAAGGGTGGCAGGGTTACTGCTGAGTCATCCCCGGGGCTGGTTATCTACATGCCAGTTGGACAAAGGTCCCTGTAATTAAGCCCTGTTCCTCCACATGCCTCGGCACCGTTCTGCTTGTGTTGCCATTTGAGGCCAGGCAGAAAACATGAGTACATAAAATTAACCTATCTGCTAGAGCCTCGGTGGAGAGAAGCCAACACTGTTGTAAAGCCAGTGTTGTTCTTCGTCCTCAACAGCACAAAAGTAGGTGTGCAGACTTTTGTGTTCGCTTACACACACACACCAGATATCTTTTTTTTTTTTTTTTTTTTTTTTTAAGGAAGTAAACCCTAGGAAGAGAAGAGCCTTTTGCTGTCTGCAGCTATACCCTGTTACCCCACCTGTTTCTCAAGCTGGTTCATTCCCATTCTTTTTTGTTTTTGTTTTTGTTTTTCCAGACAGGGTTTCTCTGTGTAACAGAGCTCTGACTGTCTGGCTGTCCTAGACTCTCTTTGTAGACCAGGCTGGCCTTGAACTCACAGAGATTTGCCTGTCTCTGCCTCCCAAGTGCTGAGATTAAAGGCATGTGCCACCACGCCCAGATCATTCCCATTCTTGAGGGTTCAGATCCCAGTGTTGGATCTTCTCTTCGACGGCTCCTAAAGGTCCATGTGCTAAAGGCTTGGTGCCCACAGTGGCTCTCTGGAAGCCGGTGGAAGCTGAGAGAGGTAGGGCCTAAGTGGAAGGCCTTTATGTCTTTGTGAGGTGTGGGGCCAGCGACTTTTCCCTTCTCTCTTTGTTGCTCTCTAGGCATGAGGTCCGTACTTGTCTCCCATGTGCCCTGCACCGTGCACTGCCACTGCAGGTCTGAAGCCATGGAGCAATGTGTCTCAGACTGCAATCAAAACAAACTTCTCTGTAAGTGGACTATCTCAAGTATGCCATTCTAGTGACAGGAAGCTGACTAGCCCGTGTCCCCGATGAAGCTTTCCTTTCTCGCCCATCTAAATGGCCCATTGCAGCTCCCAGCCCTCTGCAACGCCCCTGCCCCTCAGACATTTTCTACGTAGAAAGTCTCAGAGTCTCCAGGTTTCTCTGTTTTCTTGTTTACTGTTAGTCTATGCTGTTCAGAGACTTAGTTGTGTGAGGACAGGAACTTCGTTTCTTCTGTCTTCCCGGTGCACACTATGCATGCAACCGTGAATGAGTGTAGTTGATGACATGTGGGCAGGACCATGCTTCATGCAGAAAGCTCGTGCTTAGTCCCTTTGTCCACTCTCACCACTACTAATTCACCCAGTCATCAATACTTATGAAATTACCAACACATGGGGCTGGAGAGATGACTGAGCAGTTAAGAGCACTGACTGCTTCCAGAGGACCCGGGTTCAATTCCCAGCACCCACATGAGAGCTCACAAGTGTCTGTAACTCCAATTCCAGGGGATCCGATACCCTCACAGACACATGCAGGTAAAACACCAATGCACATCAAATAAAAAAAAATGAACAAATTATTTAAATTACCAACCAGTGACAGGCACTGAAGTAGGTGCTAGAGAATTGAATGAGCAAGACATGGTCTCTAGCCTGGAAACCCCACCTCCCAGAGGTGAGGGTGGCAGCTGGGAAGGATGAACTTATCTGAAACCCGCGGATGAATGTGACACATCTCATGGCAGAGTTGTGTGTAAAGAAACACGGTAACAGGGAGCAGAGCTACCCCTGCCAGCCCAGGAAGACTTCTGCTGATCATGGGACCTTGAACTAGAGCTTGAGGGTGGACTCCGGACTGTAGAGAGGGAGGGAGGTGTGTGGAGGTGGGGTAGGGAGGGAGGACGCCGGGATCCTGCAGTAGACTTTACCCACCTTGCCCAGCTGAGTCACATTTCCATCTCGGATCTCAGCAATTAGGAAGGCCACTGCCCAACTGAGCATGAGGTGGAGGGGACCCCTGGCTGAGGTGCAGTAGAGTGGGAGTGTGTCTGTGTGGTGGATCAGATGCCCTCCAACTCAGTCTTAGTTAGGTTTCCATTGCTGGGAAGAGACACCATGACCACAGCAACTCTTATAAAGGGAAACATTTAATTGGGGCTGGTTTACAATTTCAGAGGTTTAGTCCATTATCATCATAACAGGAAGCATGGCAGTGTGCAGGCAGACGTGGTGCTGGAGAAGGACCTGAGAGTTCTACATCTTGATCTGCAGGCAGCAGAAGGAGACTGTGTACCACCCTGGGTGTAGCTTGAGCATATATAACCTCAAAGCCCACCCCCACAGTGACACACTTCCTCCAACAAGGCCACACTTCCTAATAGTCACTCCCTATGAGCCAGGCATTCAAACACATGAGTCTACGGAGACCATTCGTATTCAAGCCACCACAAATTCTTAGAGTGCCATAAGTGGTGGAGTGTCTCAAGAAGGTGTCAGTAGACTGTGTGTGTGTGTCTACAGCTTTCCCGCAGAGCTAAGGTTGAACCCAAGGCCTTGCTCATGATAGCGAGAACTCTGCCACTGAGCTTCATTCCTAGACCATGTCATACACATTCTTTAAAAAAAATTAATTGGGCTGGAGCGATGGCTCAGAGGTTAAGAGCACTGTCTGCTCTTCCAGAGGTCCTGAGTTCAATTCCCAGCAACCACATGGTGGCTCACAACCATCTATAATGAGATCTGGTGCCCTCGTCTGGCCTGCAGGCGTACATGCAGGCAGAACACAATATATATAATAAATTAAAAAAAAAAAATAAAGTGCTACACAGAGAAACCCTGTCTCAAAAAAAAAAATTAATTACATTATTTATTTATTTATGGCAAAAGGCATCATGACATACATGCAAGTGGAGGACAGGGGACAAGTTGTAGGGGAGTAGGGTCTATCCACCAT
Organism: Lophiomys imhausi; assembly: GCA_907164525.1. NCBI lineage: Eukaryota > Metazoa > Chordata > Mammalia > Rodentia > Muridae > Lophiomys > Lophiomys imhausi. The sequence goes on along the minus strand of CAJQZJ010032563.1, from coordinate 14,184,491 downwards.
ATGTGTCCTGCGATTAAGCTCAGGTCTTAAGGCTTGGCAGCAAGTGCCTTTACCCACTATGCCATCTTGCTGGCCACATGTACATTTTTGAGTACAGAGTTCAGATACACATATTGAGACAGACATATTCTTGCCCCAAATATCAAGTTTCATGATGAGAAGAGCTGTAACTGAAGTGTGCATGTGTCTTATAACCTCAGACCATCTTCTAACTTATGAACTCGCTGGACCCTCTAGTTGCCTGCTGCGCATTCTGAAGCTCATAGAGGTGAATTAATAGTCATTTCTTTGATCCATAGATTAGAGCATCAAGTGACAGGTCAGACCTTGGTGGTACGGATGAGGAATATAGTCGCTCCCCAAAGTGCTTATGTGTGCAGTAGCAAAAGGCCTCTCTCCCTTCTGGAGTTTGTAGCCACCCTGAGAGGTAAGTGGGCAACAGATAAACTGACAGGGGCAGGGGCACCCGATCTATTATGTTCCAGAGAGTGGGACCCCAGCAGCGGGGTTGAGAAGTGCGTTTACTCTCTCCATAAGGGGAAGAGGGGTGCTGGCGGCATTTTAATGTGAAGAGGGAAGAATGATCTCTAGAGGAAATGATCAGGTCTGAAGAGCTGGTAATAGCTAGGATGAAGTTTGTCTGGATAACAGTCGCCTTGACACTCGCTGTAGTTGTCAACTCTAGACTTCTTCCTGTGAGTGAACCGCCTGGAAGATCAGCCTTCAGGCAGATAGGAGACTTCTTCACAGAAAGCTCCTTCGGTGGTCGATTCTGACCCTGGGTCTGAGCCCAGAATTGTAAAAGGGGAAAAGCCCCTTGCTAGGCATTCACTCACTACATTATATTGGGTAATTAAGATGTATTTATGGGAGCTGGAGAGATGGCTCAGTGGTTAAGAGCACTGGTTGTTCTTCCAAAGGACCCGGCTTCAAATCCCAGCACCCACATGGCCATTCACAACTGTCTAATTGCTGGGCATGGTGGCGCACGCCATTAATCCCAGCACTCAGGAGGCAGAGGCAGGTGGATCTCTGTGAGTTCAAGGGTAGCCTGGTCTACAAAGTGAGTCCAAAACATCCAAGGATACACAGAAAAACCTGTCTCAAAAAAAAAGATTTATGTTTATTTATCTACGAATGCCTTGTCTGCACCATGCACACGCAGTACCAACGGAGGCATCAGAATTAGACTGTAGTGAGCTGCCATTTAAATGCTTAAAATCAAACCCAGGTCTTCCGAAGGAGTGGCAAGTGCTCTTAACTGCTGAGCCGTTTCTCTGGCCCCACATTGACCCACATTGAGTAATCAAAAAGGTATTTATTTCTAGAACTACTATGGTTATAAGGTGGCTGCTGAAAGAAAGACCATTAAGTGGACAGAGACTTAAACAAGGTAAGCGTTGATTTCGCTCCATGTAGATGTCCACCCAGACCCTGCAGCTGTGCGGTTGAAGTCATTGGTCCCTTGTTCTGTCTGTCCCAGCACTGTGCCAGCCCCAGGCGAGGGTGGGGTGGGAGCATCCACAGAGCCCAAGGTGGCTCCCCAGTCCTGCTGTGTGGGCTTGCAGTTAGAAACACGAGCTTACCTGACACCACAGGACCCGGTCCTCTCTACATAGCTCTCTCATCCGTGAGTCTCACTTGTATTTTTAGAGTAGCCTATTAGAGTGCAGCAGGTTCCTCCTTCAGTCCCTCTCAGCTTTGTGTTCAGCATTTGCTCTTCCACAGTGAAAGACAGTTCTGGGTTCAGCTTTCAATAACCAGCACCAACCCAGATTCCGTGTGAGGATGAGCTGTCAACTAAGACTAACTAGAACCCCTGACTCCTATCTCAGCAGCTGTATGGCGGAGGGTTGGAGAAGGGTGAGCCCATGTGTGAATTACCCATACTGCTCACTCGGAAAATGATGTATGTACGGTAGGTGGTGACTTGACCAGCGTTCCTTTATGGGAACAAATACTGAGAAAGTCTCTTTAGATGGGGGACACCTTTATTTTGGCTTATGGTGTTGGAGGTTTCAGTTCTTGGAACACTGACCCGGTTACTTGTGGTCAATGTAGCAAGACAGTACGTTATAGTGGGAGCACAGGGCAGAAAGAAGCAGAGAGAGTGTGACAGGAAGTTGCCAGGGTCCTAATGACAAGCTCTCAATGACCTAACTTCCTCCAACTAGGTCCCACCTCTTAAGGGTTACACTACCTCTCAATAGCACCGTGGTCTTTATGTGCTATTATAGGTGTGACAACAGGACCATCCCTTTAACATCTATAGCACCGTGGTCTTTATGT
>CAJQZJ010032563.1:14118900-14171400 GCA_907164525.1 Lophiomys imhausi | reverse complement strand
AAACCAAGAATGGCAGACTCCCTGTCCCCGTTGGAGTGGGGACAGTAGCCTAGAGGGACTTGGTGTTCTTGATGCAAGAACAGCAGGAGAGTCAAGCAGAAGACAGCAAGCAAAAGGATAACACTCAGCCAGGTTGGGGAGACTGTGGACTGAAGGGAAGGAGACTGAGACAGGAGGATCACTGTTAGTTCAGGACCAGCCTGGACTACAACAGTGAGTTTGAAGCAAGCCTGGGTTACACAGTGAGACCTTATCTCAAGAAAGAAAGAAAGAAAGAAAGAAAGAAAGAGAGAGAGAGAGAGAGAGAGAGAGAGAGAAAGAAAGAAAGAAAGAAAGAAAGAAAGAAAAAGAAAGAAAGAAAGAAAGAAAGAAAGAAAGAGAGAGAGAATTATATTTAGGGGTGACTTTACATATGTGGAGGGCTCTGTTGCTACAATGTCATACTACCTCCCCATTAGCCTTAGTAGGACACCAGTGGAAGAAGACACTGTTGAGTGGCAGCAACTTGCAGCTATCGGAAGAGAAGGGCCAGATGATTTGGGGACAGCGAATCAATTGAGTATGAAGAGTTCAGGCGCTGGAGTCACACAGACCAGGTGTTAGCAGCTGTGTGGACAAGTTGCCTCACACATACACACCAAAGACTGGCCTCCAAAGATGCCATGAAAACTTAAAATTTCTTTGTTCTGAAAACATGGGTCCTGCGCATAGCAGAACGGGATGGAGAGGGGAGGGCCGTGTTATTTGGAGTTGGCTCCTGTACTGTTGGTGATCGAGTACAAAACAGCCAGCCTGGTTCTGTCACACGCCACGACAGCGTGTAATGATGGAACAGGGCTGACATGCACACAAAAGCACTCTCCTGTGTGGGTAGGAATGGAAAATAGTCCCACTTAGCTGATATCAGTAATTTTCAAAGAAAACCGTGTGAGCTAAAGAGAGTTGAGAATGGATGTGGGAGCCACGAGTCAACTGCATCAATTTCACATTATAAACGACGCAGCTTCAAAGTTCTCAGATTTTTAAAAGTCGCAATTTGTTTCCCCCTGAAAGAGCTCATCCAAATGCCTCATGCTGAAACATGTTAGGAAGATTCAACTCTACTCAAATTCTGGGGCATTTCTGAAGCAAAGACTGTGTGTATTTTGCTATATTTATTATAAAATGCATCTTCAAGCAATCTTACAAACTGGGGATCACTCATGTGAAAACTGGCTATTTCTTATATATATATATAAAAAAAAAACCCAAGCAAACAAAAGCCAGTTGTTATCCCATAAGATATTCTTTTTTCCCCCTTTCAAGTGGTGAGGGTTGCTTGTAAACACCTAGAATTTCCATTAGAAATGAAATAATCCGGTTTCTGAAAGGCAAAACATATACACATACATAATGTCTTTAATCTTTTTATTATTATTTTATGTACATGGATGTTTTTTTCTGCATGCATGTCTGTATGTCATATGCCTGCCTCCTGCCTGTGACAACCAGAAGAGGGCATCTGGTCCCCTGAGCCACCATGTGTGTGCTGGCAGTTGAATTGGAGCTTCAGGAAGAACAGAGCTCTTAAGGCTGGGCGATCTCTCCACCTCCCTGTCCTTTAATCTTTTAAAATTGTTATTATTTTTCAATGCTGGGGAACAAACCCAGGGCTTACCACATGCTCAGCAAGCACTCTGCCTCGGAGCTCGATCTCCAGCCCTCAGGGAGCACAGATGACAATATTTTACCTCACTACCGATAGATTCAAAGTGACACTCCAAAGCTTCAGGTAGAAGAGTGTAAATCAGCAGAGTGATGGCGGACCTCAAGGAGGACCTGCCCTCCTTGACCACAGAACAAAGCAGGAAACTGGCAAAGCCTGACTGTGGGTTAACCGTGGAATCCAAGTGGGGACAGCTTGGACTTTAGCAAGAAGAAAACATGCAGCACACTGTTAATTTTTTAATGATGATATCCATTTGTTAACTAACAGACAATTCTTGGACATCATACTATCTGCCAAAGAGCAAAAGTCTGAGCCCGACTTCGTTCCAATCTCTGACACACTTAACCATTCAAAGCATCGATTTTTTTTTTCATCAAACGGGAGTAGATTTACTTTTTTCATAGCAGGGTGAGTGTGGGTCTGAGAAGAGATGCTAAGTGTGGTGCTCCTTGTCAATCACACGGGGTTGCAGGTATCTGTGTTCTGCTCCTGTGGGTCTATGAGGGAGCTCCTGGCCAGTCCTTAGACCCTGGGAAGGTGGTAGGAAGGAGCAGGGTCTAATAACACCGCTTTATGCACAAAAGCTGCGAGTGGGATTCGGTATGAAATGGCATTAAGGGAAGAAATCTGCTCGGCCGATCGCCGCAGCGATGCGCACCCTGTTTCTTGGCACAGACCTCCCACTTGAACTAATTAAAGTTCCACACAGGTGGAAAAGAATGCTGACTTGAGATCCGCCATGTGGAAACAGAGATGGAACCTTGCCTCCCCACCCCCTTCTTCTTCTGCTCTCTGGTAGCAGAAAGCAGCGTTCTTTGTTTAAAAAAGCAAAGCGAGGGAAGGGAATGTATGTGGGTTTACTCGAATGCTGGGAGAATAAGAGGGAGGAGAGGCAGAGTCTAGAAGGGTAAGGGAAACGCCCAGGAGACAACGGGAAGACGGTCCGGTGACAAGCGACGCGTGCAACGGCAAGAGAGCAGACGGTGCACAAAACTGAAGAGGCGCAGATTGAAAATAGGTTTCTCTTTTAACCAATCAGCCTTGCAGCGGCGCCCTCTCCCTCCCCTGCCTTTCCGACCAGCTCTGTCCCCCGTGCAATATGCTAATGAGGCCACAGGGAGTGGGCGGGGCCGAAGCCAGTGCTAGGGCGCCTGGCGGGCGGGCGGGCGAGCAGCCCACCAGCTCCAGGCATGGGAAGCCAGACTTTCCGCGGGTGGAGCCACCGGAGGCCCGAAACCACGCTTTAGATAAGAGAAAGATTATTCCCTGCCTGGATCATCCGCTGCCTCCTCTGGAATTCCCGCAAGGGTATTCTCCCCTCAGTGTCTGTTCTTTCTCCCTCACAATCGTGTTTTTACAGGACACCTCATAACGACATTTTCTAGATTTCCTTGACACTGGTGTGGTGGGGGGCAGCGTGCATGGGCACTGGGTACTTTATTCCCCTTTCCTGCCTTGGATCAAGAAGCAGTAAGGCAGACCCGGGTTCCTGACACCACCAGGGACCTGGAGTAGGCCCGGGCTACCCTTGTCACCTAAGGGAAGTCAATTTCCATATTGCCTCCCAGAGGTAGGTCTTTGCTGAAGGTAGCTGAACCCTCAGTCCAAAATATAGACCTTACTGGGCTAAACGGACGGTTAGGAGGTTAAGAACACTGTCTGCTGTCCACAGAACTCCAGTTCGATCCCGGGCACCTGATCGACGGCTCATAACTGTTACCTGCACTCCAGGACATTTGATGATCTCTTCTGGCCTCCGTGGATATTAGACACACATGTGGTACATAAGCATTCATGCAGGTAAAACACCCACACATATGAAGAACAAAACCCAAGTAGACCCTGAGTAAATTTTAATGGTAAATGATTTTTATATTTGGAGAATAAATTTATCTTTGTCTACAACTAACTGCGTTTGAAGAAATGAAAAGGAATCAAGCTAGGTTCTTTCAAAAAATTTTCAGAAAATCGATGTGATTATGTATTTATCTAATTAGTGGAGATAAAAATGCCCCAATATTCAGTCTTCAGCTACACCTACAGAAAGAATTTGGTGTTTCTCTAGTCAGTTTGAAGTTGTGGACTTGGCCAGCAGTGTCAGAAGACAGGCTGTGAGAGTGTGCACGGTGGGCGGCGATCACAGCTCGCCACGGTCTGGATCAGAACCATGTGGACACCAGTTAAAGACGGAAAATCATAGCCAAGGGGTACCAAGAGAGGAGCAAGCCAACGTGGAGTGTGTCAGGTACTGATTCCCAGACTGTGGGGAGTTCGAAGGTTTGGAAAGGAATCCTAAGGAGGGCTCTGTAGTAGCTGGTCCACACCTCAGCATGCACTCACCCCGACCTTCAGCACCACACCACTCTGGAGGAAAAAATGCACTGTTAAAACGCACCCCATAAACACAGAGGCTCATGCACCCCAGAAACAGGCTGCGGGAGAGCTCGGAGGAGGGCTGACCTCACTCTCAGTGTCAGTGGGTTCGGGGAGGCTGTTGAAGCAGCTCTCCGTGACACTGCCTAAACCTCCCTCCCTCAGATCAGGCTAATCGACTGGGCGGGATTCCTTTTTTTTTTTTTTTGAGACAGGGTTTCTCTGTGTAACAGCTCTGGTTGTCCTGGTCTCGCTTTTGTAGACCAGGCTGGCCTCGAACTCACAGAGATCCGCCTGCCTCTGCCTCCCGAGTGCTGGGATTAAAGGCGTGCGCCACCACCGCCCTGCAGGATTCCTCTTAAATGTTTCTTTTTTTATGTTTACTTATTACTTCAAGTTACATCTCCATCACAGTGACCTCTTTCTATCCCTCTGGGTCCTACCCTCCCCCCCCCTACCCCCCCTCCCCCCTTTCCCCCCCCCCCCGAGGGGGGTGGCCCCTCATATCCGGGCCCCCCCCCCCCCGCCCAGTTCAGAGTCGTATGAGGGCCAAGAGCCTCCTCATGCACTGGGGGCCTACACGGCAGCACTATTAGGGCAAAGTGTCCCACTAACAGGTACGTCTTAATGTTTCATAAATATTGTTCTTTGTGGTTATCTCACTATCTATCCAAGGCTGACCTGGAGACGTGTTCTCAGCTCGCCTCCAGCTTTTCATCCTCCAGCTTCAGTCTTCTGAAAGCTAGAATGGCAGGAATATGCCATGTCCAATTACAAATTGCATGTTTAAATTATATATCTTGTAATTTTTTTCATTTCTTTTTTTAAACATTTATTTATTGTATTTATTTCTTCAAGTTACATCACAATCAGTTCTCTCCCTCCTCCTCCTGGTCCCATCCTCCTACCCTCGGCCCCCTCACTCTCCTATCTGCTTTTCTTTTCTTTTTTCTTTTTTTACTTTAAGATATATCTTTTCCCCCCAACAGCTCCCCATTTTAGTCCAATAAAAGGCCTTTTTCTTATAACAGTTAATACAAAACAATAAGAACAATTAGGCAACAATTATGAAAATTATAAGGTATAACATACATTCCCAATGTCTAATCCATACATATTTGGCAACTGATATTAATATTCCATTATCTATCTATCTTGAGTTTAAAGTTCTATACCTAACTCAATTTCTATCCTAACTTGCTTTACCAACTTAAAAACATCTTCTTAGACCTAGAACATCCTTTTAATTCCTGAACAACTTAAAACCTAACTGTGAGTCTATAACTATCTAGTCTTCAGCCACATCAGAGACCTGAGAAGGATAAATGTATCTGATTGTACAGGAAGTGCAGAGCAAGCAGCTTCCGAATCTAAGACATGACAGACAAATGGCTGCCTGGACAGACCCCAGTTTCTCTCTCTCTCTCTTTTTTTTTTCTCAAGACAGGGTTTTTCTGTGTAGCCCTGACTGGCTTGGGGCTCACTATATAGACCAGGTTGGCCTTGAACTCACAGAGATCCGCCTGACTCTGCCTCCCTAGTGCTGGGATTAAAGGTGTGCGCCACCACGCCCGGCTCAGTTTCTCTCTATAACATTGGAGCATCTGTCTTCAGACTCAAACTTAGTGGCTTACATTAATCAGATCCATCCTTATCATTTTTCATAAGCTTTAAGAACATACAGGTATTCAGTCATATCCAAAAATCTTTTCAGTTCCCTAACATGCTTCTAGGACCTGGAGACATAACACATTGTACGCAGCTTCTACATAGTGTTCTCTTTCAGACATATTTGTTCATGTTTTGTAATGTTGAGGAGGTTATGATGGAGAAGAAATGAAAGGGGTCATTTGTTCATTTGAAAAGAAAAGGGGGATCACATAGAGAAGAACTTTAAAAAATGCTGCACTTAAAACAGTTGATCTCAACTGTGACCACACATTAGAACTAACTACCTGGAAAGTCTAAAACAAAAGCAGCCAACCATGCCTGGTCCCCAGTGCAATGACTTAAGTGGTCTGTGGCACTTTTAGTTTGTTTTTTGTTTTGTTTTGTTTTTTTTTTAAAGACGTATGTATTTATTTATTGTGTATACAGTGTTCTGTCTGCATGTATGCCTGAACTCCAGAAGAGGGCACCACATCTCATTGTAGATGGTCCAGAGCCACCATGTGGTTGCTGGGAATTGAACTCAGGACCTCTGGAAGAACAGCCAGTGCTCTTAACCTCTGAGCCATCTCTCCAACCCCGGTATTTATAGTTTTAATTGCTTTCCAGGTGACTCTAGCACACAGTTGAAAATACAAACACCTGTCATCAGGAAAGTATTTGTGGGTGACAGAGGAGGCCTTAGGCATGTGCTCTATGAGATACATCCTCAGCCCCTAGAAAAATCTTTCTTTTTTGAAGGTTTACCTCTACAAAAATCACGTCTATGCCCGTCACATACAGTAACTGCAGCCGAGCTTTGACCAGACATTCAGGCTCTAGCCCATACACTCAAAGAATCTTAGACAGTAAGATGCTATCTGACCTAGCTCAGTGGCACTAAATTGTATTTTTAAGCAGAATCAAATACATTTGCAATGCAGAGTTCTGAAGCCACCTCCCTCCCTTTAGTACCCTAAGTTTGGTAGAGAAGGCAGCGAGGGGCCCAGAATCTGTATTCCCCAGGATGGCCTGTCGGGTGGATGCTGCGGCCCACCAGCGTTCACATCCGTTGGAGGGGTGCACGGACTACCCAGCACCTCACAGGTACCTGGACTCTGCTTTCCTCTTCCACTGGTCACGTGACTGACGGAAAGACCTGACTTTTTACGGCCCCGCTCCACTTGTACCAAGTTCACTTCTGCCTTCTGCCCATGGAATCTCACCCACAGCCTTTAAAGCCTCACGTCTAACCTCATTGAAAGAGGTGTCTACATCACAGGACTCTCCGGACATTCAGAATTAGCTCTGGGACAGCCGAGGGCCCTGGACACTGTCCTTACTCTTCTGACAGTACACACACACACACACACACACACACACACACACTCACACACACACACGACAATCTCGATGCCCTTCTATATGAAATGGAGAATTCTTTGAGTATATTATCCTTTTTCTTGGTCAGAATAAGGTCTAGACAGCATACCTGCCTGTTTTCATCTTTTCGTCAGAAATGAAGTCAGTTAAGAACTTTTATCAAATTTGCATAGTCAAAACAAGCTAGCAAAGGCGCAAATTGGACAGTGCATTGTTCTACATCTTACCATGGCTTATAGCTGCTGGAAAGGCCTGTGGTCCCCCAATCGTGAACTGTGCAACTATGGTATCAACTTCTGATTCATTTCCACCCAACAGCCTCCACTGTCCCTCAGGCTGGTCACTGGGAATGGTTTTTGGACAGGCCCTGCTCGGCGACCCAGAGTTTTGGAGTGCTAGTAGGAACCAGGTTTCAGGGTGCACACTTCCTACATACCTGTGGGTAACTATATGCTAATGTGCTTCCTGGTTTTACACAATCCTCACCCTTCCTTCCAGCTGTTCTTCCACACACACACAAGAGGATTCTTTAGCTGCTCCATGGCCGCAGGCTTCCCCACGCACACCAAGGCTTCAGTGGCTTTGCCTGGGCTGCTTGGTTTAAAGTCCTCCTGGTGAGGTTCTGACCAGCTAACCAGCACATTCCTTCCAGTCCTCCCATGGGGAGCTTTGGCCCTTGCTAACAGTCCATCATCCTGCCCTACCATCTGTTCCTCAGTCAGGAGACAATCAAGAAACTGGGAAACCTTTACAAAATTAATGACAATTGATTTTTGGCCCCTGACATTTTGTGCTGCGACGCCCAGTGCTGCCATTTTTCAGACAGCCCTTGCTCCCTGCTTTAGTCTTATTGGTTGCTGAGGCCCAGAGGCTAACCTTGTCCTAATGGCTGCTGCTGTCCTTGGTTGAGGTAGGAAGGGTCTCTTCCTACATGTTTTGACAGCTCAGAAGCTCAGAGCCAGGCTACGTGCCTCTTCCTTTGTGCGGAGCTAGGTCAGAGAGGCACACGCAGGACTCTGCCATGAGGCCTCTCTCACCCTCAGGAAGCCTGTCCTGATCAGGCGTTAGCTTCTGTGCTGCCTTTTTGTTCTCTAGAGAAGGAAGATGAAACTGACAATGAACCCTTTCAGTCCTTTCCACATGGAATTCTTTTTATTTTATTTTATTTTTGTTTTGTTTTTCAAGACAAGGTTTCTCTGTGTACCCCTGGCTGTCCTGGACTCACGTTGTAGACCAGGCTGGCCTCGAACTCACAGAGATCCGCCTGCCTCTGCCTCCCGAGTGCTGGGATTAAAGGCGTGCACCACCATGCCCGGCTTCCACATGGAATTCTTGCAAAGAGACCGGCACAGGCTGGTCTGCCTTCCTACACTGTTCCTTCTTCAACCCGCTAAGGTAGCTTCTACCCTCACATCTCACTAGTCTGACCACTACAGTGAGACCTCTCCTTATTACCCTCCTTGGACCTTCCGGGACCCACTCTTGCCTTCCTTTCCTGCCTCTCCTTCCTCTGCCTCAGCTCTAAATGTCGGGGTCTCCTCTTCATTCACCACCTTTTTCTATGCCTTAGCATTCCAACAGGCTAGGTATCAGCTGGGAATTTCTGACTCCAACCACACCCTTCCCTGGAGTCCTGTACGCCTCTGGATGCTGTGCTTCCGGTATGTGTTGCCCTTGGCTGGCTGGTGTCCAAAGCAGGGCTCTTGTTCCCACCCTTTCCTGGTATGAGACTTCTTCCATCTTCTGTTATTTCTGCACAGAGTATCACTGTCCACACACTGATTTCAAAGACCCGAGTAGCATTTTGTTACCCCCTTTTCTCTCACAGAAGACCCGGCCCCAGCAGGTCCAGTAGATCCTAATGAGAAACTTCCAGCCATCTTTTGCTTTGCTCATTGTCATAAGGCAGCTCGCAGTCTGCTTCTCACAACCCCTCCCTTCGCCACAGGGCAGGCAGGGCGTTCTTCACCAAACACATCTCACTAGCGCTTGGGGTGATTTTATTAGACACTTAAAAGTCCAAAGTCCTACCACCTGACCCCACCCCCACGCCACCCCATCCCTGCAACCTTCTCTGCACACCAGCATTTGCATACTCTCTCCTGCCTCCCGTACAGGCTATCTGGAGGCATGCAAAGCCCAGGTTATCTGATGCCAAGAAAAGGATCTGATGACTAGCCTACTTCATTGCTGGCCCCACTTGGCTCAGACAGCACTCCCTGGTTGGCACAGCAGACTTTGAGCTGCGTGGAGGGGCCAGAGACAGACACCAAGGTGATCAGTTCTGACAGTCTAGAAAGAGATGCAGAACTTAGCACAGAAGGCTCCATGCTGCCCAGAACATGGCTCCTCTCCTGAGTTGCTCTCCAGACCTCTTTTGGCCCGTCTTCCTTCATGGGTGTGGGGACAGCACCACAGCATGAAGGAAGTTCTCTCTTTTCTGCTCTCACTGCCTCCATCTTTCTTATGGTCCCCCCCCCCCAATTCATTTTCCAGTTTGCTATCAGCTTTCAGGGGCAACATAAGAAGCTTTTTTCTTCCTGGGCATAGAACCCAGGGCCTCAAAAATGCCAGGTAAGCCCTGTGCTGCTGGGCTACAGCCCTAGAAACTTGGAATACTGGCACCATAACTCATGGCCTGTATCCAGCCACGATCGTCCACTGGAGAATTGAAAAAACAAAACAACACTAAAAACAAAAGCAAAACCACTTGTGTGCACCCGGGGGGCCCCTGATCTGTCACCTCCATTCCAGAAGGAGTCTGTAGAAGGGACAGTCATTGACCTGCACAGTAAATCCTGCACATAGAAGGGACAGTCATTGGCCTGCACAGTAAATCCTGCACATCTAAGGTCCATGCCACAGAAGAGCAGCACAAGTTTATACTCCGGGTCTACAAATCACTTAGACACTGGCCACCAAACCTCACCTCGGCACCAATGGCAGCTTCATTAACTCTGCTCTCCTCAGAGACACCACCGTGTTCACTAATTCCACCCCTGTGACTGCAGAGAGGCGCCTCCACCCCACTCAGCTGAAATCAGAACGTGGTCCTTCTTACTGTCAGCTCTGGAGGCCCAGTGTTGTCATCTGTGCAGACCGCTGTGCCGCACAGAAGCCACTGAACACCGATCTGTTGATCTGCTTGTCCAAAAGAAGTGCTTTCACAGGATCTCAATCGAGCCTCAAAACGCCTAAGGTAGATAGTCTTCACGGTACTAGAGCTCAGAAAGACCATGTGACTTCTCCAAGGTCACCTGGGCACTGCCCAATAATTCAGACGGTAGTTACTCAAGGAGCATGCCTGCCTGGGCCAGGAAACTAGGTTTCTTAATTTCAAATGACAAAAAAACGATTCCCTCCTCGAATGTTCATAACCTAAATCAAGTGCTTCGAGGCAGTAGCATTGATTCACTTCACCTTTTAAGAAAGGGATCTTCACCTGCCAAGATTTCTCCTGGAGACTCGAGGAACATTAGAAGAAAATGGAGCAGTATCCCCATGGTGCTGTTAAGACCTCAAGAAAGGGATGGTACTGGAGGGCGTAGGGTGAGTTGGGCAAACTGGATGCTTTTTCCCAGGTCCTGGCAGCTTTGCATCTGGACCTTTCAATCCCACAATATACTCCTGTCTGCAGTATTAACTAAAACAAATATCCATGTGCTGGCTGTATGGCTGCTGTTGCTGCACACAAGGGTGAGCACTCAAAACTCAGGGGGTTTCTCCTTGTGGCCCTGGCATTCTCTATGTAGACCAAGATGGCCTTGAACTCAGAGATCCACCTGCCTCTGCATCCTGAGTGCTGGGGTTACTTTTTTTTTAAGTGAGTTTTTATGTGAATTGATGTTTTTGCTGGCATGTGTCTGTTTCAGTGTCGGATCCCCTGGAACAGCTTACAGTCAGGTGTGAGCTGCCAGGTGGGTGCTGGGCATTGAACCAGGGTCCTCTGGAAGAGCAGCCGGTGCTGGTAAGCACTCAGCCATCTCTCCAGCCCCCTAAACTTGGTATTTAGCAATTGCCAGGCCAGGGTTAATCAGGAGTCCTCTTTAGTTGTGTCATGAAGTCTTAAGGACAGAATGACTGAGGTAGTTGACATCCCTTGAAATGGGGAAGGAAGAGGGATTTCATGGTCATTGGCAGGCCCAATCAAGTCAGGAGAGTGCTGAAAATCAGCTCTGGACACAGAATCTCTGGGAACTTTCAACTCTGGAAGGGCAAATGTTTACCACTGAGCTTTTTCTATATATTAGCTGAATGAAGAAGCAGTGGAGAGCGTAAGAGACAAACCTCTATGTTTAGTCCCAGGGTCAACTTCACTGTGTTGCAGTATTTTCTGGTCCATGTGCTCCCTGGAGTCTGATGGAACTCACAGTAATCTCAGCAGGTACACTGATGCTCTCAGGTCTTCAGTTGGAGTTTCAGTAACTAAAACTACTAGCAAACCCCACTTTATATAACCATGTGAGCCAATATCCCTTATGTAAATGGAGCTGGAGAGCCGACTGTGACATCAGGCAGGGCCTCCCTCACATGGGGAGCTTCTGCAGTTCCAGTGGGCTGTGGCATTTCCCTGAAGTGGCTCTATTATTAGAGCCTTTCATAACACAGCTCAGTTAAACCGTGGCTCTCCCCCGAGGTGGGGAGCTCTGCAGCTGTGGCTTTCCAGGTGCTTCCATTACAGAAGCCAGCTCAGCCACCATGAGCCGGATGACCGACCCCCGGTCACATGGAGCTTTTCCCTTCAGAAGGTGGAAAAAAAATCAGTGGCATTCTGCATCTTAAGTCAAAACTAAAGCTAACCAATCCATCTATTATATACCGCCCAAACTCAAAGTGCATCCAGATGTGGTGGCCCCAGGAGGCCATGAGCCTGCTCAGCAGTAGGAGTAGCAGCTGTCGGTCAGCCTCGGCTCAACAGGACATCTTCAGTCAGGCTACAAAGTGAGATGGCCTCTCGAACCTAACCACACAACAACAAAGCAAAGGAAAAACAGGGCCAAGGGTATGGAGAAGGTAATTTTAATATCTGCCACAAAGTGTACATTACTTTCATAATTAAAAACTATCCCCAACGAGATCAATCAAGAAAAAGACAATGCAAAGAAAAAACAAATCCCAAACCATTTAAGAGCCAAACAGGCATCTCCCACTAATATGAATTTAAAATACAAAATTCACTCAAATATTTTCAACACTCATACCTACCTCACCAGACACCCTGGTGCAGCAGTATTTTCACAGCCAACATTCCTAGAGAGATAGATACCTCTGAGCTGACTAACACAACCATCCTGAAATTTACCTCAATGTCCTCATTTCAGGTTCTAACAGCTCGAAACAGGCAAGTAAGCTTCCTACTCAAGGTCAGACTCTAAAAGGCAGTGATGAGTCTGAAACCAAGAGCTGAGAAACCCTTGGCTACTTCCTGTTTCAGCGATCCTGTCATTCAATGATCCATCACTCATTTGACATCCGAGTATGAGACAGACAGATGCATCCGGAATCAGACATCAGATTTAAATTTTAATCATCACGTGGGTGCTGGGACCGGTCATCAAGCTTGGCAGAACGTGCCTTCACCACTCAGCCACCTTGCCAGCCCAGACCTCGTATTTGGGACCTGTTTGTTGGCTGTAACAGCCTTCTTTCTGTAGAAAGTACCCTGTAATGCGAGGGATTATATTCTGAACAGGATAACCTTATGTCCACCGATACAAGGATTGCTAACTGGCTTTCATTTGGAAGCCACACAGCAGTACACGGCATATTGCCCTGGGGAACACATGCATGTATCACCTGTCAGCAGGCTTCACAATTTCCTGGGTTTTGTTTGTTCATTTATTGTTTTAGAGACAGGATTTCTTTGTGTAAACTTGGTTGTCCTGGAATTCACTCTGTAGACCAGGCTGGCCTTGAACTCAGAGATTTATCTGCCTTTGCTAGGATTAAAGGCGGAGACCACCATGTAAATTTCCTAAAACAAAACAAAAAACCAGGCCTGTGAGGTAGGAGAATGATGGTTTTAGAGCCAGGAAAGCTAGGCCTCAGAGACTGCAGTCATTTGCCAACCCAAGCTGGCTTCTGAACTAGCCCCTCCACTTCCCCATGTAAAAACTGGCTGGCTAACCCCATTCAAAAGACAGCCACTGTGAAAGCCCTATCTGTATTTTTTACCCAGGAATTTTACTACAAGGAGCTTTTTCAAGAAAATAACCACTACTACATTTCTTGACCAGAAATAAAATGGACTTGAGGGTTTAAACCACTGGTTGAAAAGGATATCCTAGGCCAGGTGTATTTACCCTCTCAACCTACCAATGAGTGGCTCAGGGGACCCTGTTTTTTAGTTAGAGATTAAAATCTAGTACATTTTATATATGTAACACTTTAAAATCAGTAGTATATAAAACAATAGAATTTGCAGATATAATTTTATAAAATTTATTAAAATATATATTTAATAATTTATAAAAAAGCTCTAGAAAGCATATATAGAATAACAAGGCTAAACCCCTGAAGAACATAGACTAATTAAAATTAACCTCATGGTGCTTAAAAAAGTCAGGACACAGCACAGTCCATTTTAAGCTGAGAGGGCTTCCGCTGAGTGACAGGAATACAGATCCCCAGAAAGACACCATGGTCACTAGCTTTTTTGTTGTGTACAACTTCTTGGTTTTCAAGCTGGGGACTAACACTTGCCTGCCTGGCTACTGGCTTCCATGGTTCTACATGAAACCCATTCCCCTGACCTCAGAGGGATGCAGAGAGCACTAGCATGTCAAGCATGGAAATGAACCCGCTCCTGGGGACCATTTACACGCTCAGAGAGTGAATGGAGTTCACTGCCCTGTGTCCGCCCAAGCTTCCCTCCCATCTCATCTGGGAACCTAGGTGGATTCTTGACGGGACCCCCCCTTTCTGACTATCTTCCAGATACTTCCAGCTCCTTTTCTATCCAACCGCTAAAAACAAGGGCTTTCCAAAATTTTAATCTTAGCTTGTTTGTTCTTTTGACTACATATTGCCTTAAAGGCATCATCTGTTTTTAAGATTTCATCTTTATGCATGTTTATGCAAATTTAACTTCAGTCCTGATTTTAAGCTCCAGTATCATATTCCAAACTACATGCCAAATGCTCAAGGAATGCCGCCTTGTTACTTTCCTAAGGTACTTTTCCAAGGGCATACTGTGCCTTGGAACTTGACTTCACTCGTAGCATGCTTTACACATGCATGAGCCCTTATCATACTTAATTTGCTCTTATTAGTTTATAAAGACTATGTTTGTGAGTTGCTAAAACTCTTTAGATTAAAAACAAACAGGAAAACAAGGTCTCAAGTCCTATGACAAAGAGTGACTGTCCGCAAAGCATGCTGTGTACTAAGTGGCACTGAGGAGATCCACTGGGACTTTGAGTGTTCATCTGCATGCACACCACACAAAGGCCTGGAACTGAAGTTCAACACAGGAGCGATGGGAGTCAAACCGAGCTTCTCGGCAGGAGCAGCAAGCTGAGCCTCTCTCTCCAGCCCTTAGTCAGAACTTGTTCACTGGTGGCATCTACTGATGGGACTGAGCAGCTCACAGATGCTCAATTTGCTAGGAATAGGTGACAGTGAGTGCTTGGCTCCTAATGGGAACTTTTATACCAGCTATGAGGCTCAGAGAACATCAAGGAAGAGGAAGCAGAAGGAAAATAGCAGTCAGAAGATAAGAACTGCTAAATGCCATCTTCAGGGCAGGGGACAGCCATTGCAAACATGACTCCACAGGAGCTGAGGTCTCCTGCCCAGATCTTCATAAGACTGAGCCTGTCAACCATCAATCACAAATCAAGGAGGAGCTCTTTGCAAAACTATAGGATTCTGGAGGAGGGACAGTTATCTTCAGTTATGTACCAAAGGGTGAGCCCACCAGGCTTCTATGGACAAAGACAGTCCTGGCTAATATCAGTGAGTCACAGAACAAAGGCCATGAGGGTAGGAAGGGATATGTAAGGAGAGGACAGGGATGGACACAGAAGCGGATGGGCGTGAGAGTGATCGGAATGCATCATATATACAAGTGTGACTGCCAGAGAACAAATTTATTAAGAATGGAATGAAGTTTATCTTAAGTCCAAGTGTGATAAAGACACCTTGATTTTTTTTTTTTTTTTTTGAGACAGGATTTCTCAAATCCTGTAGATTAGACTAGGGTGGCCTTGAACTCACAGAGATACACCTGACTCTGCCTCCTGAGTGCTGGGATTAAAGGCGTGTGCCACCACGCCTGGCAATTACAGACAGCGGTGAGTGCTGGGATTTGAACTTGGGTCCTTTGGAAGAGCAGCCAGTGCTCTTAATCGCTGAGCCATCATCTCTCCAGCCTGGCACCTTGATTCTTTAATCTGACTAAATATTCTTCCCATTTAAAATTACAAGCAGAGAAGGATGAGGAGGACAAAAAGAGTTTGTAGTCAAAATAAGTCAGCACAGGAACAGTTCTCCCCATGGAGGAAGCTTGCTCAACGTTGAGTCTCCATCTGTGTCGGAGCCCAGCACTGTGAACTGTCTGGTGCCAGCAAAATGTCAAGTGAGCCTGTTTACTGGCTTCCAAAAAGTACAGAGCCTCACTGTACTGTACTGTACTGTCCCAGTCATGACTAGGGGACTGCAAAAACTCTAGGGGAAGCTCAAGGCCAGCTGCTCTGACAGTGAATAGAACCAGATGCAAGTCTGCCCACCGATCTTGAATCAGGGCCCAGAACAACAAAACACAACTTTCCACTGTCTCCCTTGTAAGCAGCATTTACCATCCTAGATTTACACCTCTAATGTGTAAAATTCTGTCAAGCAATATTTCACTTAAAACAACAGAGATCAAGAATTAGGTATCAATTTCACAGGCTAGCTGGCTATCTACAAAGAAGAATGGCTTACATAATGTGTTTTTGACTAACCTAAGCTTGCACTTCTCCTTTAAAACACAGAAGTCATGATTGTTCACAGCGAGCCTGCTAAAACTAACACACTGGCTCCCACATGAAAAGATGCCAGGACAGATTGCTGCTGTATTTTGGGCTCATGGAATGCAATTTTCCTAAATCCTAAATTGATTTGCATCCACTCCATTTAAACAAGTATTTATTGGTTTTACTTCAGTGTTTCAGCCTACAATCTTCTGACCTAAAATTTCCCTCCACACTTTGTGCAAATGGGACATTTAAAAGTGAACTGGATGAAATTGTTTGGGAATACTTAAAAAGCAACTTATAAACGCAATGAAAAGTACTTGTTGCAGTTTAGGGGATGCTATATGGTTGCACACTCATTCAGAACACTCCAGGCACCAGAAGTAAGTCCACTTCTGTTCCAGAGGGCCCTAAAGAGCCTTACCCAAAGTGCAGAGATCAGTTTACTTCTAGTAGTACCTAGGTGAGGAGTAATTGCACCAGACTGGACAGAGTCTCACGGGAAGGGACAAGAAACACAACACCCTCACTAAGTGCCAGGGAGACGGTACAGAGGCAAGAAAGCATCAGTTAGTAGCTCAAAGAATTTGAACTTGAACAAGAATGTGGAATGAATGTCACAGAAGAGCTGAAGTCCACACTGGGGCTAGACCAAGGAAGGCCTACTACCGCCAAGGCCCATGAGACTTCAGAAGGGAGGAACGGGCTGGAATTGTGTAGAAAAATCATTCAAGAAAAACATGGTGGAAGATGCAAAAAATGAAAATCCACGTTTATATAGCAAAAATACTTAAGAAAGCAAAAGCAAACTGATTCTACAGTCTTTACTACTTTCTTTTTAAAAGCCAAGACACAAACTCTATTTATTTTTCTGGATAGCTTCCTGCCTTTACCACTTTCCTGGACTGACAGTGGTTAAGATTTCACACCAAATTCTACAAACTGTACAGCCTTGAGCAGTAACCAATGAAAGCCATGTGGTAACCAGCGGAAGCATACTCTCATCAGCTTTCTCTCTCCTTAAAAAGCTACTTATCTTTGTGTGAATGTGGGGGCCATAGCACGGCATGGCGTGCATGTGGATGCAGGTTAGCAGAGAACTTTTGGGAGTTGGTTTTGTCCTTTCACTGTTGGTTCCCAGGACCAAAGGCAGGTGTCAGGCTTCCAAAAATGTGTTTGTTGACCCACAGAGTCATCTCATTGGCCCACTTCTACAATGAAGGGCTTTAAAAAGCACAAGGCAAGTAAGAAGGCCAGAGGCAGTACTGCCCAGCCCTATTCTTGTCACTGCTGCAGGTTTTCAGCTTTGGGGGCTGCTTATTAGCACATTTCTGGGTTGCTGGCTCGTTCCCTACGTATTACGATGTATCCCTTTCCCCCTAACTTGTATTTTTTTTCAAGTGCTGAGCTTCACAGAGGGCCTTTAGGAACAGGTATACTTCCACTAGAAGAGCCTGCGGGTGGGTGGGAGAGAAGCAGTGCAGTCCTAAGACTGCACAAGCAGAAATGTACAGAGTGTGTGTGAATACACACCATGTGTTAGCTTCAGCAGATAGGCAGGAGGGAGCTGGGAGTTACATGTGCTCACACATTCCCTTTATTTGTTCAGGTCTAACATAGGTATCAATTTCTCCATCTTCAAAGGTGACTAAAGACTAGCTCAGAACGGCAGTAGGCCGCTCTTCAATGCAAAGCTTAGAGCCTATTTTATTATTGTGAAAATTTCACACACACATAAACACTCTAATAAAAAGTGGACCAGAAAAAGCCCCAGGAACAGGAAAGGCTACTTTGTTACTTACTTTTCTTCCTCCTTCAGAGCAATAAGGTATCAATATATAAAAGCCAACTTGTACTGATTCTGAATAAAATACGTGTAAATACTAAATTTACCCTTCAGTCACTGATCGGTAAGACAGCACATACCTGCAATCCTAATACTTAGGTTGAGGCAAAAGGATGTGCATGGGCGGCCAGCACTATACACTATACAGCACAGGGCTCTATGATAAGGTGTCTAAAAGCTGGAAGGAGCCCACAAAAATCCTAGTAAGTGCTGCAGACAGGCCCACACCTTAGCAGGTTATGACCCTCATTATGTCTGCTCCCCAGCGGCTTCCACTTCTTCCCACCATGATGCAGATGACAGCACTTAAAGCACACTTAGATCCAACAGGAAATGAGTGATGGCTAAATTGTACTGGCTAACAAGTAATGTCGACAAAGGACTACCCACAGTCAAACAACGTGGTGTGAGGAGAAGAATAGGCACTCAACGTGTACAAAGGCTGTGCCTCAACCCCGCTGTCCAGAAAGCCCGGCCTGCACATTACCTGGCCTGCAATTTTGGTTCTCCCTTATTCTCTGCTTCAATTAAAAAAAACTCCGTATGTCCCATCTCATCATCTGCTTCCCAGCAAGAGCTCTCAGTTTTATGAGATGCAATTCTAAATGTGGAAATAAAGCCGTTTGCACAAATTAAAGAGCGCCTGACTCTCCATCAACAAGAGAAATGATTACAACTGACAAACCTAAGTGGATCACCAACCACACAACTACACTTACGCCAAATTTATAACATGAACAAAACTCACTTGCTATGCTAAACAGCTAAGCTTCTTGACATAATCACAAATTCCCCCCAAGTGTGCATTAACATAAAAAATATGTGCATGTGCGCAGAAGTGAAAAACACACTACTGACTGGTCTCCACCATTTTCTCTAGAAGGTATTACAACTGGTAAAGCCCAGAGGCTGTGTACACTTCTTTACACAGTGTGCGTTCATGCAATGCTTTACAGCTGACACAGGAACCTCACAGTAACATTCTCAGTAAGTACATCACAATTTAAGTTTGGAGCTGGAGAAATAGCTTGGAGCTTGCCTAGCACATGTAGGCCCTGGGTTCACTCTCCCCTCAGAGGGGGTGGGATGAGGGCATCATTACATATATGGAAAAAACTAACTCAGCCAGAGAACTTGTCCCACAAACGTGGACAAAGAACATTCCTCCCAAAAATGTTCAAGTGTTCAACATTTCTTAATTAAAAGAAGAAAAAAAAAACTGTCAGGCATGGTGGTGCACTCCTTTAATCCCATCACTAGGGAGGCAGAGACAGGTGGATCTCTCAGAGTTAAAAGCCAGCCTGGCCTACAGAGTCCAGAATAGCCAGAACTATGCAGAGAAACCCTATATCAAAACACCAAAGTGGGAGAGGGGGACCAAAACAAAACAAAATCCAGAAAAAAAAACCTTTCTCACAAAACCACGTCAGTATACACATCTAGATTTCTAATTATTCTCCAAAAGGAACCACTGGAAAAGTATTCCTTCTAGGAATATAGTGCGTAAGCCTTGGGCTTCTTCTTTTTTTTTTTTTTTTTTTTTTTTGGTTTTTCGAGACAGGATTTCTCTGTGTTCCAAGCCTTGGCTGTCCTGGACTCATTTTGTAGACCAGGCTAGCCTTGAACTCAGAGATCCCCCTGCCTCTCTGCCTCCTGAATGCTGGGATTAAAGGCGAGTGCTACCACCGCCCAGCCAGACTGGGGCTTCTGATAATCTTACAATTAAGAAAATTCTCAAAAACCAAAACAAGATGGAGCATCTAACAAGACAATGGGAGCCAATCAGAAAGCTGTTAACAACCAAAGCTGCCATAATTTTAACAAGACAGATAAAAGTGCTGGACTGAGAACCCACATGGACACACGTTAAGTGACTCAACAGGGCCTCCACGTAACACACAAACCACCTCCTCAGCAGCCAGACCTCAGCAAGAGGCAGTGGTAAAGCAAGGTACTTACATGCCATAAAAGGAAAGCCACTAGAAATCCTGATGCACAGCAGGTGTGGTGGTGCATGCCTACAATCCAAGCAGGGAGGCAGGAAGATCAGAGGGCAGTCTGGGCTATATGAGGCAGTGTCTCAAAAAAACACAACCACAAATAAGTATATAATGATGCTGCAAATATAAAAATGATTTTAAATATGACTTTAACATTATCAACACCAAAGATCATACCTACTCAAACACAAACAGCATGTGACTCAAGCTTATCTTTGTAGGAAACATTTCAAACTTGGGTCTATGCTACATACAAAAAACTGAAGGTGAAGAATGGCTGCAAAAAAAAAAAAACTCAGATAATCAAAAGAACAGTTAAAGGATAAATGTATTTGACTGTAACTAATGACAATCAATCTTGTTAATAAAACATGTATTTCCAGGCAAGCATACAGACACGTCATTATACCTATACACTGGAAACTCACACCATTTCTGAACGTGTCACAGTAAACTTATGCTGGCCTAACTAATTCACTATGTACAGTGACATTAACATAACCCGGCCTGTTGGCTCACCACTGCCATACACACTAAACAACAAAAATCCCAAACTACAAAACTGTACAAACTCATTCAGGCTTGTCTGTTTAAATGACACTTTAGTTATAGTTTGGACAGTGCTTATTAATCAATATATTATAGAAAAAGTGATGTTATAATAGCCACAATTTAAAACAGGAAGTATACTGTATATGCAAATGATAAAAAGCAAAGGTTGGGGCTTTTGAAGGTAATCTGTATAATTAACTGTTGTTACCTTATGCTATATGCCAGGTTGGAGTTATGCTACGATACCTAAGAAATACTTGTAATATAAATTCCAAAGTAAAAGGGCAGTGGTGGTGCAGGCCTTTTTTTTTTTTTTTTTTTGGTTTTTCGAGACAGGGTTTCTCTGTTTATCCTTGGCTGTCCTGGACTCACTTTGTAGACCAGGCTGGCCTTGAACTCACAAAGATTCGCCAGCCTCTGCCTCCCAAGTGCTGGGATTAAAGGCGTGCGCCACCACCGCCCGGCCTGGTGCAGGCCTTTAATCCCAGCACTCAGGAAGCAGAGGCAGGAGGATTTCTGAGTTCGAGGCCAGGCTGGTGTACAGAGCAAGCTCCAGGACAGCCAGGGCCGCACAGAGAAACCCTGTCTGCAACACGACAACAAGAGCCAAAGCCCCAAGTCTTGCCTCAGTCATTAGAGTTTAGCCATCCTAGTCCAGTGACTGGCCTAGACATTGTTATTGTTTTAGCATTTTAACACCAGTTCTCTCCTTGTAGTATCTTGTATATTGTATACAGCAAGATTTCAGAATGACATTTTGTTCTTATTTTACAAACTCAAAATTGTCAGATACAGGAAAGCAATGAAAAATGAAAGGACTTACTTGCCATCTTTGGAACTACCAAGCTACACTTCAGAGACAATTCCAAAATCAAAAGGGGAGGAGGGGAAAGAGGTGATGTGAAAACCTCTTAAATTGTACAAGAAATTGGACTAGTTTCATTTTCTTTAACATCTTCTTTAATAGACATTACAGCACACATGAGGTCCCAAGTGTGTCAGCTCGACATGGGGGTGAGGATGGAGACATGTTTAATGTGAGCCCCATTCCTTTAGACAAGTGACACAAATACAGAGTACAAACAGATCAATTCCCTCTCGATATTTTATATCTCCATTGAAGACGCCTTAACAGTTTTTAAACAAACTTGCTTGGTAGAGAATTTCCAAATTAAATTACAAAGATGTCTGAGTTGTCATTTTCTTACATCAGCCTTAACTGAAACACAAAAGAGGACCATGCTGGCAATCCCCACGCTAAGAATGAAGAGCCATCAACTATTCCCTATCACTGAGATACAGAGTGAATGAAATATGGTGTTTTCAGCTGCTTATAAAACAGTTAAATACAGGATTGGAAAGGTTTTATTCTGAGTTACAACAGTGAAACAAATGAAAAGAATTAAACCAAAACTTGCAAACAGGCTCTGAATAACCAGTTGCTAAAAGAGACGTACATCCGCGTAAAGCAATTTCAAAAGCTCTAAAATAGTCAAGTAACTACAATGTCTGTAAGACCAAAAGAGAACAGGTAAAACTTTAATTCTAGTCAGCAATATTTTAGAGAACAATGGATACCAAGTCTGAAAGGCAGGAAATTAAATAGAGAAACAGAAGGTCTGTACTTATGTTAGGCTGGGCACAGGGCTGCTGGGAAAACTCCTAGCACTAGGTTCTCCTTTGAGACACCTTCCTTCAAACTCAGTGCTACAAGCCAGGTAGTCAGAGGATGCTAAGCTGTCCATTCCATGTAGCAGGTACAGCAACAGGGATACATGTGTCATCCACAGGTCAGATCCACAGCTCAAAGAAGCTGCCAGCACTCATCTCAATGTCCTTCCTGTTACATCAATGTCTAAACTTAAACTCAGTTACAGCAGATTTACCTGAAAACTAGAACAGCAGAACTAGTCTTTCTAAACTGGGAAAACTGAACTTATCCAACTGAATAAATGTGAACACTGGCCTATTTTAACACTTGGCTGGTTCAGGTGGAGGTCAGACTAGATAGTCTTTGATTCTAGGAGCCAGCACTAGGTTTCTAAAATTACAGTTTTACTTAAAAGACGGAATGTTCTGGGAATTAACCTGGAACAAATCATGCTAATCTTCCTGTTAAATGCAAAAATCCATTCACAGTATTAGCTAAATAACTTCCAAAATCTCTTTCAAAAATTATGGTTCAATTTCAAATTAAAGAATTTGAACAATCTGCAAAATACCCATTATAAGTCATAACTGTTTACAGGGCACACTTGTTCCACCATAGTGTGTCCAAACAGACCATTTCATTCTGGCATATACTTCAGGATCCGATCTTTCAGAAGGGCTCACTGGCACCCTATCAATCTTACGAATTGTATGTTATCGACACACACTCCCAGCTGGTAAAGGGAGCCAATCCACTGAACAACTTTGAATTATGCAAGTTCAAACATAGGAAATGATCAGAGGTGGGGAATGGCACATAACTGCAAATACACGGAAGCAGCAGACCAGCCATTTTTTAACCTGTGTCAGCTGCCAATAAAATCATGTGCACGATTTAATGAATGAGTGTGCTCTAGTTTAACAAGCCTGCCACTGAGCTGAGAAAGGGTAAGGATTACTCTTGCAACACTAACTGATCAGTTCATTTTTTATAATAAGGCAAATAATAAGGAAAGTTAGAACAGAATTCTAGAACCATTTATCCTGTGATGTTGTAAAATCCAAGCACTACTTTATTAAATGAGTTATTTTACACAATATGAACATCAATATAATTACAATTGTAAAAAAATTTTTATAACAAGAATGGACTGATTTTCAGATTTCCAAATCAGAGTCAACTGTACATTTACAGAGAATTGTCTTTGCATGAAGCCCAAAGGGAACAGCATAAAAATGAGTGTTTCTGTAGCCCCTTTATTTCTGCTGATCAACAGTTTGTTTAAAGAGCAGCTGCAGGTTTGTTACCTAAGGTCTGAGACAGTAGCAGAGTCAAAGGTGTCATGAATTCACCTGTAAGACACAAGAAAAACTCCAGTAACGTAATGACTGACAAGCATTTCAAATGTCTAAAAGACTCTTAAGATGCCAGTCACTGGTGGATCTGTTGACTGGATATTATAGGTAAGCAATCCTTAAACACACATGCATAAGTCTCTGGTGGATCTGTCGACTGGATATTAAATACACATGTGTAGGTACCACACTAGTTAGGAGGGCTAGAAACCCAACCATACACGAAGATTCAACTGGTAACTTCGAGGAAGTATGCATATGCTTTGTTCTGTCTAGCACTGTAAATAAGTAAGGGAAACATAAAATGTAGTTCAGTAAACTGCTCTGAATCTCTGGGGAAAGACCCTTTGAAATGACTGTTTTCTTACAGCTGACAAGTCTTTCATTCTTGGCTCAAAGTTGGCTACCATCCACTCACCCCCCCCCCCAATTTTTGGCTGTAGTTATAAAAATCTGAGTGTTTCAAAGGCATGAAAAAGAAAAGGTCCAGGGAAAAGGGCTTTTACCAATCGTAAAGTATTCTAGTAAAACCCTAGACACTAAACAAGCTTAAATAATAAAGCTTTGGGCAGGACGTGATGGTGCACACCTTTAATCCCAGCACTCAGGAGGTAGAAGCAGCCAGATCTTTGTGAGTTCAAGGCCAGACTGGTCTACAGTGAGTCCAGGACAGTCAGGGCTACACAGAGGAACCCTGGCTCAAAAAAACAAAAACAAAAAAGCTTTGGTACAAAAGTTAGGCATTAAAAGTAAAGGTATGAAGTCTCTGCTAGAGGCAGAGAACCATTCCATAGCCAAGGAGATATAGTTTTGCTCTGATATTCAAAACCAAGACTAAAAGAAATAGAAAGGTCAATTACCTGTAAACAACTTTATGCCTGAACATCAGCCAATTCTGGAGGAAGTGGAGTCTTCGGGTGCTTGCTCTCAAAGTGCTGCTTGAAGGTCTTGGGGTCTGGCATTTGTGTCTAATTTAGAAAGTGTGCAAAAGAGAAGAACCAAAGTTTACATGGGAAAGAAATATATGTAACCCGTTAAAAACTTTGATCTTGTTTGTGCTAGACAATTACTTCAAAATGCTTTTAAATTCCTACTTGTGACTGGCTAAGAAAAAGTATCTTACAAAAAGAAAACCTCCAACAGTTCACATATGAAAAGGAACACCACATAAAATATTTTGTCATTAACACCAAACAAAAAGTATTTACTCATTAAACATGTTATCTTAATTCTCAACAGAATCTTACAGTAATCTTTAGCTCCTACTATCATGTTCATTTTACATGCCAGAGAAACTAATGCCCAGAGCATACTTTGCTTGAGAGCTACGCTTCAACTCAGTTTTAGGATCCCCTAGTCTCATGTAACACAAAATACAGTAATGATGTCCCTTGGCAAGTACCATCATTTATTTATAATTCAAAATGCTCTACTAAATAAAACATGAAATTAAAAAAAGTTTTTAAGTTTTTTAAAGTGCATTTTTAGGAGCTGGGGAGATGGTTCACAGGAAGATCTAGATTTGGATTGTTGGCCTCCACCTAAAATCTAGGCGCAGTCACACATTTCATAACTCTAGAGCTACAAGAAAAAAAAAAAGGATTCCCACAGTTATGGGCCAGCCAGTCTAGTTAAGTGGTGAGTGAGGTGTGGATTCAAGGAGAGGCCCTGATTCAAACAATAAAATGGGGAGCAGCAGTGGATGACACCTGGTATCTCCACATGTATGCACACATATGTACTTGCACATACTCACACTTGATATCTCCACATGTATGCATACTTATGCACTTGCACAGATACACTAACACACACACACACACACACACACACCCGTGACAAAATGCACCTTTAAAGGTCAAGGTATACCTTTGTTACTAACCTAATGATGCTTAGTTTCACATTGCCTCTGTCAAAAAAATCAGAAGCCATTCAATTTCATCATCATTGTTATCAAGGCTCAACAGTATCAAGATACTGTTAGATATTTCCTCTCTGCTAATGAGAACTTTCACATAATTAGGAACTTCTATTTCATTTGTAAAGACTTCAGCAGATGATAAATTTAGTCTAACAATCATGTCTTACCAAGATCCCTTCCCATCCACACCATCAATCTTATTCAAGTAGAGGGCTTAAAGACACTGTGTCTGTACACCAGACCAACACTACTAGTTTCCTCCCTCTGGCCCTTCATTAACCTCAGGGTAGTGAACTTACACAGACAGAGGCCAGACGTTAAAGCTATACTACCTACACTCAGGTCCTATCTCTTCTTACTTGCTGGATCACCTGCAGAAATTATGCAATTCATTTGTAAGTTTAACCTTGCTTAGTGAGAATGAAGCAGCAAACTTGCTGGTTGCTGTGTGGATTAAATATGTGAGTACAGGTAATATACCTGGCTCCATCCTCACACATGGCAAGCATTCCAACAAGTCTTTAAACATTCATTCTACCAAGAGTCCTCAATGAATGTCTATGTGGCACCATATGTGCCCAATCTGTGGATCTGGTGGAGATGGAGAAAAAAAGACAAGCACACAGGCAGCATTACGTTCAGCAGCACTGTACAGAGTTTAGTTTTGTCCACATTAAGAATGCAGTCGGGACTGCTTTACAACATCCAAAGTGTATTAATGTGCTACCAAGATGCCCTTAGTCTACACAAGGAGCAGGACTTTCCTTTATCCGTGTTTTCCCACTTAGAAAAACGTGCATGGCCACAGTAGACATAGGAAAAATGATTCTTGAATAGATGACCACAGATGGATTCATAAAAGAAAACCACTCTCAAATCTACTAGTTCAAATAAACCATTTTGTTATAAGGGGAGATTTTAACCTATACATATTTACAGGTAAGGATTGTCTACAAGAAAGCATTGTCTCTGGGGTCCCTTACCCTACAGACTGTGCAGGTATATATTAGGGCAGCTTTGGCAGCGGCCTTCTGGTCATGTCCTTGTTTCTTCTTTTGCCCCGCCTGCTTTTTGGCATTTTTCTGCTGAGACTGAATCTTCTGCTGTCCACGAGCCATATCTAAAAACAGAACATTAGGCATCGGACTGACTTCTTCATTCTAATACAGAGCAACTTAAGCACAGTCGTATTCTCAGAGTTGTCTGCTTAAATTTTACAGATGTTTAGCAAGCAACAAGGATGGGTTTTCAAACTCACACACAAAGCTGCTACATTACAAATAAGCGTAAAGCCACTGTGGAAATCTGGCTGGTAGTTGTGTACACTGTGAACCTAGCATTCCTCAATACGTGCCCAATAGAATCAAATGAAGGCACACCAATGTATATACAAGGATGTTCACAGTACCTGTTCTAAACAGTCAGGTCAAGTATCAATTGTAAAAACAGATGGCACACAGAGGACTGCCAGGCAGCATTCAAAAATATTCATTTCTAGCCAGGCGTGGAGGCACATGACTTTAATCCCAGCACTTAGGGGCAGAGACAGGCAGATTTCTTTGAGTCTGAGATTAGCCTGTTCTACATAGAGAGTTCCAGACCAGCCAGGGCTACAAAATAAACACAAGAAATCACTTCTATAAGTTTTTATCTCAATGTCAAGGAAAGAAGCCAGTCAGAAAGAAACCACACTGCACAAAGTCCTAGTTACAGAGGTGACTTTGCTATCTGTGGAGTACTGACTACTGAGAGGTGGCAGGGACAGCATTCACAGGGTGTTGACAATGTTCTGTATCTTAGGCTGGGCAATGATTACAAGAGATCAATGCACAGAGCTGAGCATGGAGGCGCGAAGCCTCTACCTGAGCAAGGCCTCATGTTCGGGCCAACCTGACATACAAAGCAAGACCATATCCCAACACCAACAGACTTGCAAGTTCACTGAGCTGTCTGCACACCTGTTGTTTTCTTTCCCAGTTTACTGGATGTAATCCTGAAAAGTCTGACACTCCAAAGTCTAGTCTTCCTTTATCGTTTGATTACTAAGTACTTAGGTTTCATTAAACTATTATACTATTCCACATTTTCCTTCAGAGTTCTTTTCTCCTGGGTGAAACACAAGTAATCACATTACGTGTGCAGAAACAGGAGCTTGGCATGGAACATTTGTAGACTGGCCCATTCTCTCCTCCACCGTGTGTGTTCTGGGGATCAAACTCAGATCCGCAGGCTTAACAGCAAGCCTCTTCATGTGCTGAGCCAGCTCACTGGCCCAGCAGCACACACCGTAAAGAACTTAGTGCCCTCGCATAAGGGCACCTTCTACAAACCTCAAGGGTTCTTTACTCTTCGATAATGGCCTGGAATGAACAAAATGAGTTAAAATGCTTGTCACTTAAAAGAGTTACTTTTATTTTCCTGTTAAAACCAGACTTCTGGTTAGACAACACAAATTAAACCTGTTCACACAGGATCTACAAGACTAGTGCTTTTGAAGCATTACAATTAGAGTCTATGCCATTCAGAATAACACTGTAATTACATTTTAAACTTTGAAATCACTTGAAGACAGGAACATACAAGGAGCCTTACTAGAGAAGAGGGTTGGCCTTTTCTGACTGCAACTCTCTTTTGCTACTGGATATAAAGTCAAGTGTCTCAAAAACACAATCAAGTACTCTTCCCACCCCCACCCCAGTGGAACCTGAACAAATGCTCAGTTACTGGACACACTCCTCTACTGTCACACAGTAAACGGAACACGATTAATGCTTTCCTACAACAAAGCCTGTCCAGTCTTTCATCAACTACAAGAATGTTGAACATGCAGCCTAAAATAAAAACTGTTTCCACCCAAGGCATATATCAGCTGTTTGTCATACAAATTATACTTCATTTTTGTGTTTTTAAACCAATGCCTTATCAATTGTAAGTCCAATGGACTATTTTGGGGGTTTTGTTTTGTTTGAGACAGGGTCTCACTACATAGCTCTGGCTGTCCTGCCTCCTGAGTGCTAGGAATAAAGGCATGTGCCCCTATGCCCTCCCCTCTCCAATGATTTTTTTTTTGTCTCTATGTGTAGCCCTGGCTGTCCTTGAACTCACAGAGATCCACCTGCTTCTGCCTACCAAGTGCTGGGATTAAAGGTGTGCACCACCATGCCCGGCAATTACAGACAGCTGTGAACTGCCATATGGTGCTGTGATTTGAACCCGGGTCCTTTGGAAGAACAACCAGTGCTCTTAACCGCTGAGCCATCTCTCCAGCCCCTCACTCCCCCAATGATACATTTAAAAGTACAATTTGATGTTGGGTCTTAACTCTTCCATATAATATGACTTATGTATGTGAAGACACTTCTTGGTAGACAATAGTTAAGAGTTTATGTTTGGTTAAGTTACAAAACCCCACATCATTAATTCCAGAAGTTTCTTTAACATCTATAAGTGAAATCATATTTTTATAACCTTTTCATGTAGCGTACTGTAAAATCAATATCAGATTAGCAAAAACTATTTTTAACTTTTGGATTTAGGGCTTCTCCTAAGACACGACAAAACACAAGATTTAACCCATTTTCTTTATTACCCAATAACAGTAACAAAAAAGCATGAGCTTCAATAAAGACAAAATGCTAGGCAAAGGAGATCTGTTCTAACAGGCTGGCTGCGTGGGACCAGACCCCTAACTTCTGATAGCACACTGGCACGGATTTCCTTTCTGAAAGCAGAAGTGCAAACGAACCAACCACCTGCTTTCTTTCGGACAGCTCAACTTAACGATTTGCTCTCGACCAGCCCATCGAGTTTTCGACAAAATCGTACGCATACACTGCTCCCTGATTAAGTGCGACAAATTGAAAGGCAACAAATCGTTTGCAAACAGTTACCTCTTGATTTTTTAATAAAACTTTTAGCTTTCCCAGGAGGCTGCAAATGAGCTAAGAACCAGGAAGAGTCCTTGGAAAAACGAAGACGCTCGAGAAGGAGGCAACAAGTCCCAGCCCTGAGGGGGCCTCTTAAAGGCGAAACAACTTACTCGGAGGCTGGGAAGCCAGGAAATGGGCACACACTCAGCAACCAGCCCGAGGAAGAGGCCCAGGCCGGCTCCACAGTCCGATCTCAGCTTTGAACAATCACTCGTGGGCAGACTCCACCCCGCAGCTGCAGCCCAGCCCGCCCGAGGCCTCTGCGGCCCGCAGCCCCGCGCCTGCTCCGCTGGGAGTCCGCCGCCCGCCCGGGCCTCCCGCCCCGGCCTCCCGCCGCCGCTGCAGCCGCGTGCCTCCCGCCCCAGCTCCCGCGTCCTGCGGCGCCGCTCACCCGGGCCGGGCGGGTCTGGCGTCCAAGAGACCGCGCAGCGCGAGAGGAGCTGGGCAGGACTAGCAGGGAAGGAAGGGTCGAGCCCCGCACCGTTGGGGGCCTCCGCCACCCACCGAGGAAAGACCGAGCAGAGCCGGGAGCACAACAGCCCGCGCCTCGCACACCCGCCGCAGCGCGCGCCCGCCGCGCCTGAGCCCAAGGCAGGCGCGTCGCTCGTGCCCGCGCACGCCGCGCCGCACTCCCAGTGGTCTCAGCGCCGCCCGCGCGGTCCCGCCCCTCGCCTTCCTGCAGCGGCTTCGCTCCGCCCCTCTCGCCTGCCCGCGCCCTTCCGGTCCTGCAGACCAATGGCAGCTCTCCTCTGTTACATAAGCGCTGAGTGGCGGGGCCTAGGATGGGGACTGCGGGGTCCTCGCCCTCCTCTTTCCTTCCCGCTCGCTCTCCTGGTTGGATCTGTCCGTTCCGCCCTGCCCTGCGGTGGGTGACCCAGGGGCTCGCTAGTCACCCGCTCCTTCGCTCGCTCACCCGGCCTGGCCTCGGTCCCGCCGCCCTCGTGCTTCCCTGGCCGGCCGGGCGCCCTCCGTGGCGCTGGCCGGGCCGGCGGGGGAGATGCACCTGGGTCTAGGGCCCCGTGTAGCCGCCGCTGGGCTGTGACCCCTTGCTAGACTCGCGGCCATTGTTCTCTCACTGGTTCCGTGTACAGGCTATTTTGACCTACCGGGACTTTAACTTAGTTGGAGAGTTGCGCTTGATAATCCGGTTAAAACCTACCAGGCCCGCTTGGCCTATGAAACTGGCTTCCAGTAGGATTGCTAATATTTGGGGAAAGAGTGAAAGGTCGCACCCCGCCACCACTAGATTTAGACAATGTAGTAAACTTCAAATGCTTGATTAAGAGCGATTCCAATTTTAGCAACGAGAACATCTGTTGGTTAGAAATGGCGTTGAAAATATCTACATCCGTTGCCCTTCTACCTCCAGCATGCTGGTTCCCAGTTAGATTTAATCAAGTATACTGTGTGGCCTAAAAAAAAAAAAAAAAAAAAAAATCACTATGCAGTCCAGACTGTCCTAGAACCCCTGAACCTTCTGCCTTCACAGGAACTATACATCACTGTGTGTCACCATGCCCAGCCTGAATCTCTCAAATTTGCCTGGCAGTGCCCAGAGAATATTAGTTGAATCTGAAGATAGTTTACTTTACCTGAACTATGATAGCCTTGTCACAGTATTGTTTAATGTAGCCCAAAAGAAGTTAGCTTGCTGCTTACTGCATGTGGATGGGATACAATATTAAACGGCTAGACAGAGATTGGAGTGTGCTTAACTTCGATTCATTTGATTTTATGCTCACATTAAAATTTAGTTAAAATTTAGTTACATGTTTTTAAGTTTTGTTACTACTGCTGATGGTAGTCTGTAAGCTTATTTTTATTACTGAATAGCCAGTGAGTAGCAATGTGCTGAAAAATACATACTGTAAAAAAAAAATGGATGTTGAAGAAAATGTGTCTGAAGAGGATGAGGTTTGAAACTGGCATATCATGAAGCTATAGCAATTATTAATAGTTGTCACATTTATAGTTGTATTAATCTGCCTTGTGGGATGAGATAGTTGGAGGATCTAAAGATGGTAAATGCAAAGCTATTTGTGTGGCCATGAATGACAGTGGACACTGGAAGTGGACCTTGAAATCTGCAGGGGTGAGGTGGGAGCACAGCATGTGCGGATTAACATGGACCAGGACACAGCACACAGGTCTGATTTCTGTTGTGAATTACGAGTGGTGTGTTTCGTTTTCCTCCCACAGGGGAAATATTCATAAAACCCAGAATTCCTTGAGTTTTTTATTCATATCTCAATTGAAAACTTGATAAAAGCAGTAGGTGGAGTTCTCTATCTCAGAACAGAGCTTTTAAAATCGGATCTGTTAGGTGTTTAGTGGTAGCCCTGCCTTCTACCTGCCATTAGAACCCCATTTTCAGTTGTGGCAACTAAGATGTCTGAAGATGATTACAGATATTTCCTGGGGAATCAGAGTTTACAGTAGTAAACTCAAAACTTTCCTTGGCTGCCTCCTCTTTTATCTACACACTTTCTGCTTGAGGGTTTTTGAGACTACCAACCTCTTGTCTTTTCTGTACTTTTCAGCCTTGAAGGAGTCTGACTCACTCCCTTGTTTAAGCACTATTGCCTAGAGAGTATGGTATAATGGTAATTGTGTGTGGCAATTAAGGCATTTGAAGTATAAAGAAGAAAGAGTGAAAATGGAGTGGATAAGGTTGAGCATGTGTATGGTGACAGT
The DNA here is from genome assembly GCA_907164525.1 of Lophiomys imhausi. Lineage (NCBI taxonomy): Eukaryota > Metazoa > Chordata > Mammalia > Rodentia > Muridae > Lophiomys > Lophiomys imhausi. The sequence goes on along the minus strand of CAJQZJ010032563.1, from coordinate 14,139,384 downwards.
TGGTGAAAGACCTTGGCTTTGCCACCAGCTGGTGTCTTGCTTTAGTTACAGGAAAGTGACAGAAAACTAGACATGAAGGATATCCTTAGGATTTCTATGCATATTCCGAGTTTTAATTTTGAATGCTAAAAGTACTTGTAATATTTTTCCTTTTCTGCTTATAGATGGTTACTCTAAGATACTATGCAATAAGAACTTGTTGATTTTCTACCCAAATCCACCATGAGATGAAAATGCTTCTCTGAAGACAGAAGAGGCTTATTGATCTGTTTGTGTGCATGTTGGGGTTCTTGAGGTGAATGGATTGTTGAGTAGCCAGCATATTAATTCTCAATAGATAAATTTTTTGAGGATTTTTTTCAGCTTATCCATGGTGAGTAAATTGATACCTAAGTTAATAAAGTGGAACAGGGTTTATTAGAAACAAAAGAGACAAGGCCCATACCCGTAATCCCAGTACCCAGAAGAATGAAGCAAGAGGATGGATAGCCACACATTTGAGAGGCTATAGAGTGAGTTCAAGGGCAGCCTGAGCTATAAGTCGGATTCTGTCTCAAAAAATACAAAGCGAAACAACACTACCACCAACAACAACCAAACCAAACACACAGTGAGGCCCCTGTGTCTGGAGCTACCTACCCCTGGAGACGATAGTTATGAAAATGACAGCAGTTTGTTTGCTGCTTCCTGTTGACCCATACAGTTTTTGCTTGAGGGTTTTTGAGACTACCACTCAGATCCTTTTGTGTCCTCTGCTTTTTAGCCTGTGCAGGAGTCTCATTCACTTTTGTGACTCTGAATGTCACCCTTGAGACAGCCCCTGCATTTCCAGCTCTAGTCCCAACGTCTCTTCTGAGTTTGTATTGAAAGTTCAGATGTGCACTGCTCACCTCACCCTGATGTTTTACAGACACTTCACAGTAGTGTCAGATTGTACTGACTCTGTAGAAGCCATTGGCCTAAGTAATGTTTGTGTCCAGTAAGACTAAAGCATGGTGCCAATCGAGCTATGATGTAATGCTAGAGTACTCTCCATTATAAGGTAAATCTTGATTTCAGCAAGATTAAAAGAAGTTTAAGTGGTGACTGTCATTCTGCGGTTCTCTGGGATGCTCAGTCACAATTTTCTCAAGTCAGCCATGAGTCTCCAGAACAACTCAAGCTCTGCACCGACAGAAGGGGCTCATGAGGAAAACACGATTAGCACACAAAGTCCCACACAGAGCTCCAGGTCTCTCAGGCTTTGTGAGCACGCATTCAGGTGTTACAGCGCAGGGAGACAGACAGAGGGAAAAACCTACTGCTGTACAGTGGTTTGCTCTTTTAGTAACAGCTGTCACTAAATGGGGACGAGTCCCCAAATGACCAAAATTCCTTCCGGCTCAAGTGAGCTGGGCGGAGGTGGAGGTGGCAGCCTGTCAGAAGGCTCATGTCCCAGGCTGCTTTGGGTGACTAGCAATGAAAGCCTGACAGCACAGGCATGTGTGGATCCTTCTGAAATGATGTCTGCAGCTCCCCCAAATCAGCCCACTTTGATGAAATAGATGGCAACCTTTATTCAGTCAACATGAAGATATGGAGTTCTTAGGCAGTAGGGGGGTTGTAAGGGAGTGGGCTCATGATTGACTGATTTTTAAAGTGTTGCTGATGCTCTGTTTGCGTGGGCACTTGCTTACCTGACCTTTTGCCTGTAACCACCACTGAGGTGGTTTACATGCTCCTGGGGATGGCGGAAGCAGGAAGACAACTTTATCCCACGCCTACCTAGTGGTGCCTAGGGCCCCAACTTTACTTTGAAATTTCTGGAGTTTGGATTCTTTCAATCTCGCCTGTTTCAAGTCAGGTCCCTGGAGTCATGGTCCACGACCCCCTATAGTAACGTGGGCTATTAGAACAGCATCAAAAAGAAAAAAGTACTTAGGAATCCACCTTACCAAGAAAGACTCAAAAGTTTGTGTTCTGAATATCAAGCAACATTGTTAAGACGTTGAAGAAAGAGATTAAAGAAGATCTAAGTAAATGGGATGGCACCATAACTTTGTAGGTCCGAAGATTCAGAATGATCTCCATGCCAGCATTGACTATCTTGGGATAGATCTTCATGAATCCACTTGCATTATGGTCTGCTCCTTTCCCACCGCTTTGACAGAACACCTGGCACAAGTGGCTTAGGGAAATAAAAGGGTTTCTTGGCTCCCCAGTGGAGAGTGCAGTCCGTCATGGCGTTGAGGGCGGGCAGGTAGGAGTGCGAGGCGGCAGCATTCACGTTCTACAGTCAGGACAGATGAACGCTAGCGCTCAGCTCATTTCCTCATTTTTTATTCAGTTTGGGACCCCAGACCATAGAATGGTACTGTCCCCACTTAGGGTGAATCTTTCTACTTCAAACAGTCTAGAAAATCCCTCACAGACACAGCCAGAGTTTCGCCTCCTCGGTGACTCTAGATCCTGTCAAGTTGAAATAATAACCATCAAGGCAGACAAATAATTTTCAACACTAGTATCAAAAACAGTTCAGTGGGTTAAGGGAAAGTTTTGTGTGTGTGTGTGTGTGTGTGTGTGTGTGTGTGTGTGTGTGTTTTTAACAAATAGTCCTGTGGCAACTAGATGTTCATGAGTGAGTTCAGACTAAAGTACAAAACAATGAACTGCCCAAGATAACAAACCCTGCTGTCAGGTGGAGAAACTCAGGTGTTTCTGTATGCATTCATTTCATTCCTTGTAGCCAGCATTTAACATGACACTTGCATTGCTGTGGGTGCCCACTAAGTGTTTATGGAATGAATGTTGCCCGGATCATCCCTCCAAATGAGGTCAGGAGGCCTATAATACACCTCAGAGCCTGCATTCCACATACACAAGCGATTGCCTCACTTGGTGGTTCTGGCCTCTTTATCTGGCTGCACCCATACAGGCTTTGAGCTCCCTGCAGTCCTGGTCTACATCTTTATTAAGCAGTACCTAATGCAGCAACTGGCACACAGTAGGCTGTCGGTATGTGTGTGGATGGATGATTTACAGGTAGTGGATTATGAAAGAAATTGGAACTATCAGTGACTGTTGGTGTAGCCATGGTTTGGAAATGAATGGCTGTTCTCTTGAGACCCTGCTAAGTGCAGTGGTAAAGAAGCTTAGAAGAACAATTAAGCCACCAAGACAGAAGACGTAAGGGAAGACCTGTGTCATGGAAATTTGAAAAACATCTAAGAAGTAGGCAAGTAGTATCAGGATTCAGGAGAGGAGAGCGTTTCCATACTGGAGGCAGATACCAAGCCTAGAATGAAACTGAGCAATTCTAGGCTAAAAAATGTGGGACAGAGTGAAGGTTCAAGCTGAATATGGGAAGCCCCTCCCCTTTCCTTCCCTATCCCAGCTGAGCCTGGGAGCACACGGTCTTCACCTCCAGCCTAAGGCTGAAGAATTTTCTGAGGATTTACCTCCACCCAATAGAAATACCTAAAGATACTGGTAACTGCAGTTCTCCCAAACAGCACATGACCTGTTTGCAATGTATCCATTTGAAATGTGCTAGCTCTCTGCACAAACCTTCCAGCCAGATGTCCAGAGCCTTGCTCTGTTACATGATCGATCTCACAGCCAAGGATAACTAGACATCTGAGACCCCAAACAGCAACTAGGGAAGAAAGCAACCTGAGAAACAGACTATTGGGAGAGGAAAACTTCAAAGAATTATTGGAGTCACTGGCCTTAAAAAGACACCAGATTGCAAACCTGGTGCTATTTTAGAATAAAGGAACACTGGGAACAGCAAACCAATTTTAATATTGTTCCATCTATCCACCAGTAGAAGTGCTGACTCGGGAGAAAGACTGAAAGATAAAATTGAAAAAATTCTAGAAAGAAGGATAAGAAAGCAAAGAAATCAGTGTTGTATGTGACCAATCTCAGTACTCAGGAGCAGAGGCAGGCCAACCCAAATATGAGTTCCAGGCTAGTTGGGGCTACATAGTGAGACCCTGTCTTAGACAGACAAGCAAAGAGAGAAAATGTAAGAGAAGAAGACAATCAAGGGATGATTTCAGGACTCCCAACATACAACTGAGAAGGATTCCAGAAAAGAAAGACAAAGTAACCAGAGAAGAAGGGATAATAAAAATCTGAATGTGAAAACTACCACACTGATTGGTTAGCCAAAAGTCCCCATGAGTGAGTGTTGACACCACAGATGGGGAATATCACACTGAGGCACAACTATGACATGAACACTGGGACAGAGAGCCTAGCCTACTTATTTCTGAAGATGGGAAATGAATTAGTTTCATCCAAGAATTAAAAACCGGGTGTTTGAGCATTATTGAACATTAGAAAACAATGGAGAAAGACATGAAGTGTGTCGAAGAATTTCCTTCTTTGTTATCCTTTTTAAACTTACTGGAAGATGGGCTCCACTGAAATAAGGAAGCAAACTAAAAAGGGGATGTAGGTTCCAGGGCATAGGGATTTAGCCAAGAGACGAAGGAAATATGGAAGAGGAGTATGAGAAGATCAAGATCGCAGCTGGCAGAACAGTAGTTTGATGCAGAAGTTTCAAGAAGATGAAACTGATTCTTTCATAAGTATGAGCTTGTAGGGAGATTATATAACTTGGGTTTAATTGGTAATAAAAGGACATTGGGGAGGAAAAAAGCGAAGAATAAGCAAAACAAGTTTCAGCTACTGGGAAGATTAAAAGTTACACAAGGCAACTTGATTATCTCTTATCCTGTGGCTCAGCAGCAAGTAGCATTTACATACTGATGATGGTGTGCGTTTGCATCAGCTGTGGTGTGTGTGTGCGTGCACTCATGTGCCACAGTGTACTTGTGGAGCTCAGAGGACAACTTGTGGTCAGTTTTCCAATTGTATGTGGGTTCCAGGGATCAAACTCTGATCATTGTGTTCTTAGGCCTTTACCCACGGAGCCATCTTACCCCATCTCCCAAAACCACAATTTTAACCACAAATATAAGTTCCTTGAGAAGACTGAGGAAAGTAAAATCATTCTGAGTAGTTGCCCTAGTGGGGAGATATGGTAGGATTAGTGATAGTATTTAATAGCATAGGAAACTTGAAATAGCAAAAGCCCGGACTTTAAAATAAAAGACTTACTTCCAAAGTGGCATGTCCTTGGGAACTCACCCAAGGACTGATGACTCCTTTGATCATAGGATTGGGGGCAGGGACATGCCCTGAGGCACCCACTCTCAGATGGTGCCTGTCATTTTCACGCCCCTCTGCAAAAAGCTTTTGAAGAGACAAAGCCCAGGGTCATAACTTGAAAGCTTCTGCTGTAAGGTATTTAAGTCAAGATTCACATAGACAGAGGTTGGCTCCTCTTTCTGTTTCACCTCCTCCATGTCTGGCAGAGAACTCGCATCAACCTCATTGGAAAGCTTCACCATCATATATTGACCTGTTTCGGGTCTGGAGAGGAAACGGATTCTCCAGAAAAATATTCTGGAGCGCCTAAGTGGAGAATTGACTTCCCTAGGAGCCCAGGGACTTCCGTTTGGGCGGAACACTGAAGCAGGACCCTTGCAGGTTCTGCCTGAGATATTGGAGCGCCTAATTGGAGAATTGTCTTTCCTCAGAGCCCAGGGACTTCCAGATCCGACGGAACATTAAAATAGGACCTTTGCAGGCCATAGATATCTGAATAGGTGAGCCTGGGAAACTTTTCATATGCTAATTAATTGGTGTCTAAGACTGTGAAAGCGTTTCCTGCTTAATAAACTGTCTTAGGATCTGATGGATGAAATTCAGAGACTTTAAGAGAGTTTAAGACGGAGAAATTGTATGAAGACCAGCCATCCATAAAGACCCTCGCCCAGAGGGAAAATATCCTTTCGAGAAACCTTAGGTTAATGTTAAATGTTTGTATTAAGTTTTAGGTGCTAGGTTTTAGAGTTAGAGTTTAGGTTTAGGATTTAGGAACTTTAAAGGCAATTGCTAGGTAATTCTTAAGTATTAATAAATATATGTGTGGTAAATAAAAATTTACTGTTACAGGGAGAAGACCTGAAAAAGAGCCACAATGTTGTCTACCATTGTGGGAGGTCCATAATGCATAAGAGAGGGGGAAATCCCAAGAAGTGATAAATAAGAATGCTATTTAGAGATGTACACACAAATACCAAAAGACTAAAGTAATTCCAAGAAGCTACTGCTGCAAAGAGGGTGTTCAGCAGGTCAGAAATAGCTGTCTTCCAGAACTAGTGTTCCAGGACAAGTTGGATTCCTTTAATGTGTGCATTTTCACTGTGATCAAACAAAATTAAATTAACAGAAAGAAGCCTGGCTTTGTGGTATGCACCTGTGATCTGGGCACTCTGGAGGTAGAGGCAGGAAGACCAAGAGTTCAAGGCCATCGTTGGTCACATAGCAAGTTTGAGACTAGCCTGAATATATGAGGATACAAAAACAAACAGGAAAACAACCCCATCAAAATAAAAAATAGCCGGGCGGTGGTGGCGCACGCCTTTAATCCCAGCACTTGGGAGGCAGAGGCAGGCGGATCTTTGTGAGTTTGAGGCCAGCCTGGTCTACAAAGTGAGTCCAGGACAGCCAAGGATACACAGAGAAACCCTGTCTCGAAAAACCAAAAAAAATAAAAATAAAAAAAAATAAAAATCCTTTTATGTTCAGTCCTTCTGTTCTCAGCTGTTTAGATGACCTAAGGGGTTTGTAGGCAGAAGCTGATCTTGCAGGCTTCACTGAGGTTCCTGCCGGGGCATTGTGTAGAGCTGAACGTTCCCAGCGACACTGGATTGCAGTGGTGGTTGCAGGCCTCCGATGGAGACAGCTATTGAGGAAGTCTGCCAGGCAGAATCAACTGGGTCACTCATCCTCCTTGGTGCCTAATTCTGCTCTCTGCTGAGGATTCCGCTGTCCGCCGTCCCCAGGCTCCCCTAATGGACACTTCGATTCTCCTGGAACGATAAGAACAGAGCCCTGCCCCAATCCCAACCCTAGGACAATTGCCCTCTTTTTTTTTTTTTCTGGGGGGGGGATGGGGGGGGCTAGGTAGTACTTCTCCTGAAGCAAATTTGGCCTTCTGACAACATACAAAGCGTTATCTTTCAATCCGGGTTAAAGAAGAAATCATTCTGTCACCTTGGAGCTAAACCAGCTCTAGTGTATATATTTTGAGATCCCAAAGGACAATCTGCCTGCATCGAGAAGGCCTTTTGTAAGTAGTCTCCAAACCTAGGTCCCTCCAAATCCCATGTGTGTGTCTCTGAACTCTAATTATTGGGAACAGGAACCTGTGTTTCTCATCTGAAGGGATCAAAGATGTGTTCCACCACTCCTGGATCGAAGTCTTTCTCTATTTAGAGTTTGCCCTGCATCAGGCTGACCCTGAGCTCCGGGATCTGCCTGTTTCTGTCTCCAGTGTGTTGGGAGCTGGGATCAAGGGTGTACTCTTCTTGAATGGTGGGACCAAGAACATTTGCTTATCTAAATACAAGAGATGGTTAGGGCATCTTCAAAAACCCCTAGAGATCTGCAGAATATGGCATTCAAAGATGTTATCTTAAATCAAGATTTTTTTTTGATATCGAGACATATCAGCGCCTGACAGCACCCCCTATTCTACTCCAAGTAGAAGATAAGCATCGAAGAACCTCCACTGTAAGATGGTTGATTTAGGGGCAAGCCTTTTTCTTGGCATGAAAAAACCCCTTGCACCAACTGCAGACAGACTGCTGTCCAAAAAGGACAAAACTTGGTAGCAGGGAAGTCGACAGCCTAACTCTGCCAAGACAGGGTAGGTAAGTCCTTCATAATCCCTGCTCTACAACAAATGTCTGTCAGAGAAACAGGACCCAAAGGCTGAAGATTGATGCTGGAATGTATGGAGAGAAAATGGGAACTGTCCAGGCAGTTACTGGTATGTTCTTTCTTAGTTTTGGAAGCTGCAGGCTCTGCACTTCCTATATAAGCAAATATATTTATCCCTCTCAGGTCTCTGAGGTGGTTGAAGAATAGACAGATAGAATCTTATAGTTAAATTTTGAACTGTTTAGGAATCAAGAGGGTGTTATAGATCTAAGAAGATACTCTTAAAAGTGTGTTGAAAGATAGTATGAATGTTGAGTCACATATAGACCTTTAAACTCATGGAGTTGGGTAGATAGTAGAATGTTAAAGTCAGGGGCCAAATAAGTATAAACTGAACATTGGGAAGGTATACTGGGCCAATTTAATCTCATAAATGTGGCATAATTATATCTATTGTTTTGTATAATACTTACTATTATAAGAGAAGGAACCAGCTGTTGGACTGAAAGGGGAAACCTCTGGAGGGAAGAGGGTGGAAGGGCGGGTTGGGAAGGGGGAATAGGGAGGGGTTTGTTACTGAGATGTAACTTGAAGAAAAAAAAAATAAAGTATTTAAAAAAATTAAAAAAAAAAATAAAAAATAAAATTTATCAACAAAATTACTTTTATTTCTAGGAGTCCAACCATGTTTGGTTCTAGGAAGTATGTATATCTCCATGGCTCTGGGCTTCAGGAAGGTGTGTATGTCTAGGTACTATGCAAAGGTTCCTGGCATCTCCCTTCAATTCCAGTCCCTACTTGTCATTCTGGGGAAGGGTGTGCTTCATCTTCCACCATTCCATTTTTCTAGTTCTCTCCATACCATTCTTATCATTAGATTTTCAGGAAGCTGAATAACCTAGAGAATGGAATTTTTAGATGTAATGGGGTCATCCATGCCTGCCTTTGTGTGTTGGGCAAGTGGGGTGGGAAACAAAACAAGTTCTTCTCCAGGCAGGGATTTGTACAGATGGCTATTGGGTAGAAACATCTGTCTGAGTTTGGATCCATGCAGTTGGCTCAGTCTAATGGGTGGTCTTGATTTGTCTGACTTCTATTGACTGTGTTGGTGACCAGAGAAATCTGTCCTAAGAATGTCTCTGAAGATTTCTAACTTCCTATGGTTTGGGAAGACTTTAAAACAAAACAAAACAAAACAAAACAAAGCAAACCTCTTCGGTTTGAATGATAACTTTGGAGGAGAGAAGGTAGTACAAAGGTTAGTTACACCTGAAAACGTGACTAACGTTTGGATGGGTGTGGTTAGTACTGCTTTTAGTTATATACCCATTTTGCTGTAAAGGCATGGTCAGTTTGATTTTAGCAATAGTTCACCTATGAAGGCTTAGAAGAATACTAACTGATTCCCCAGATAGAAAATGAAGGAGTTGGTCTGAGGAACTCCAAGGCTCCTTCACCTTCAACTTCTCTGACTTGATTCGTCAGGAATTGGGGGCAGGGATAATGAATTTTACTTATAAAAACAGCAAAAGTCACCCCATCTGTATTAAAACTTGAAAAGAAAGACCTAGTGTTCCAGGACAAGTTGGATTCCTTTAATGTGTGCATTTTCACTGTGATCAAACAAAACTAAATTAACAGAAAGAAGCCTGGCTTTGTGGTATGCACCTGTGATCTGGGCACTCTGGAGGTAGAGGCAGGAAGACCAAGAGTTCAAGGCCATCGTTGGTCACATAGCAAGTTTGAGACTAGCCTGAATATATGAGGATACAAAAACAAACAGGAAAACAACCCCATCAAAATAAAAAATAAAATTTATATATATATAAAGTAAAACTTATTTCTATATTCCATGGAGGTAGATCAGATGGTTGAAGGATGAACAAAAAAGAATGTGGGGCTGGAGAGATGGCTCAGCGGTTAAGAGCACTGGCTGCTCTTCCAGAGGTCATGCCTTCATGAGTTCAATTCCCAGCAACCACATGGTGGCTCACAACCATCCATAATGAAATCTGGTGCCCTCTTCTGGCCTGCAGATATACCTGCAGACAGAACACTGTATACATAATAAATAAATCTTTAAAAAAAAAAAAAAAGAATGTGAATTAAGGGAAACTACTTGTTGAAATTTCTGTGACTTTATTAATAATATTTATTCTCTTCTGTATTTTAGGTTAAGACATTTTAGAGGAATTACAGCCCTGGAAAGACTGACCCTTTCCAGGACTTATTAATTCCTAAGGATAATACAGTCTGTTTAGGAATACGCCTTTCATATGCAAACTAATCAATTCCAGGTCTGTGTGTCCACCAACTTCCTCTTTCTACTGCTTTCATGCTGTATTCATTTCCTTTCTCCCTGATCATCTCAGGTCAACCTTCAGGCAGGATAGCATAGCCTGCCCCAGCAGCCCACAGCCCTGCTAAAGCTGTGTAAGTTAGCCAGCTCTGCTGTGCATTCTGGAAGGCTCCAATAGAGGCTTTGACCTCACCCTTCCCTTTCCCCCTCTTTTTCCCTCCAACCAATCCCTGGTGCTCCTCACACAGCCCTGGGGTTCTTCGTGGGCCTTCTCTCAAACAGTGCAGCTAACAGGTTCTCTTCCCATGACAGTGACTTCTTTGTGTCCTCAGTCTCTGAAGGATGAGCCTGCCCCCATCTTAGGCTTAACAGCCATTTTACATTAAAGACAAACTAGGCTCATTCCTGTTTATGACTAGACCTCTGTTTCTCAAGGACAGGCTATGTCCCTCCTGTAACCTTAACTACAAATGGTTCCAGGAAACAGGCAATCTTTGTTTCAAAAACTATGATGACCATCTTGCAACCCTACTTTTGTTTCAAAAAGTCACATGACCACCTCGGACTACCTTGTGTGACTACCAGTTGTTAGAATTACCTCATTATACCTACCTTACAACCTGTCTTTGTTTCATGAGGTTGTTAGGACTAATTTGATATGCTTACGTTCTGCTCCTGTAAACCTTCCTATTTTGCTTGTCAGATCCCCCATTTGGACCCCCCTCATCCCTGCGCTATAAAAACCTTGTCTTCCTCATGTCCAATGCTGACCTCACCTTAGGAGAAGGAGCCCATGTACACGAATAAAAAAGCTTTCCAGTGCTTCCTGACAGTACATCAAACCTGTCAGGATGGACAAACAACAATGCAGTTTTTGTTTACTTCTTTGAGACAGTTAGTCATAGAGTGTTATGCTAACGTAGGTCCCTTATGTGCTCTCCCTATATGAAAGTCAATTCATTATTACCTAAAGCTCCTTTAAGATCACAGTCAATGCTACAATTTATCCAGAACTGCAGTGTGTCCCTACCCCTCACATACAATCTTCAGAATAATTCTGATGAGCCCTCCCATATTTACTAATAGAGAAACAGACACCATGAGATTTCTCTCATCATTCAACTGTAAGACAAAGAACTGGGGAGTAAGGGAGCCAGGATAGAGAGTTCAGATTTACCTAATCCCAGATCATAATTTCTAATCCCTAAGCCATGCTGTGGTAGGAATGAGTGCTGCTGCATTTCCTTTTCCAGCAAAGAATGTACCATTGCTGATACTGCAGGTTTTATGAGTTATATTTAGAATAGCCAGTGCTGGAAACCAAATTTGTTCCCTGCCTACTTTTCTGAGTTACACAGGGAAATATTTGTTTCTTGTTTCTTAACCTGAAAACAGAGGTTTCGTGCTAACGATTTGTATTCTTGAGATACAATTATAATTGTGTACAGTGGCGGCCACTGTCGGCCTCCACTGAGCTTTGCTCTCACTCACCTGTCAGTGGAGAGGAGGTATGCATGGAGACCCTGGTGTCGTTGACAGGTCCATGTCTTGACTCACGGCTTTCATATGCCAGGTGACCATTTCACTGTAGTCGACTGAAACAGTGCACATTCCCTGTCCAAAATCCTCGTCCCGTTCTCCATAGAGCCAGCTCGGTGACCCTAACCAGCTGCTCAGCTCAGGACTGTGGACAGGCCTCAGCTGACTTACTCACTTTCAGCTTCTGTCCTTGGTGGTCATCAAGGCAAGACGTCAGCCTCCTTGCTTAGTGAGTCTCCAGGAGTCCATCCATAGTAGGAACTGGCTTCTGAAATAACCCAGTTGGCCAGAGAGAGGACAGTGCGTCATTTAAGACTATGCTGGTGACTGAAAGCTAATCAGAATCGAGTAAAAGCTGTCTGTTCAATAAAACGTTTTGAGTTTGAGTGACAAGTATGGCAGGAAACATTGCGAGACATAGGACAAGATTTATTTTTCCTAGTTTTGACTCAGAAGCTTTTGGGGAAACATATATACTTTTCCCTGATTTTTACTTCTGTAGAACATACGTTTATTATTAAAATATGAAGAGTTCTGAATTCCTTAATTTTCAGCAAGTGATCTTCTGTGGGGACATTAGAGTTGCAATTACAAGCTTGACTGTCTCGGCTGGGTCAGCAGTTCCTTTTGCATGCTGCAGAATGCCTTTCCTGGATTGTGACCGTGAAGCAGCAGAACTGAAACCAGATCATAATAGGTACTGAAATGTGAATGAAGTTAGCAGGTAGGTCCAAATGGTTGGCAGTGCAGCTGAGGGAGCGCTCCTAAATGACACCAATACATCTGGTTCCTGCCAGTGAGGAAACCGATGAGTCAACTTGCTAGACAAGTCCAACAGAGACTAAGTCAAAGCCCTGAAGTTGTGAGAGCGCTCTCCCGTCATGTTCCCATAGGCGTATTACGCTGGACTCAAAAAAGAGTAAGTAAGAAAGGTCAGTACTGCCAAGGAATTCGCTTATCAATACCCTACCCGCAGAGCAAGCCATGGGGTTCCTGCTGAGCCGTTTGGTAGGTGGCTGCTAAAACATCTGACCCCTCCTTGCTTTACATGCCATACACTGGAAATCATTAGAGTGTCCCAGGAGTGTGAACAACCTGTAGAGCTGTATGGACGGGCGTTTTGAAGTCTTCACTACAATCCTTTTAAACACAGACACCCTCATATTCACCCCCTCCTGCCACCTTCCTCCACTCCCCTCTAAATTGATCCCCTTCCTCCCCACAAATAACCCCCTTCTTCTGGCTTTCACCACATAGACACACACAAATCCGTATGAGGGAAGGCTTCACCACATAGACACACACAAATCCGTATGAGGGAAGGCGGGCAGCATTTGCCTTTCCGGCTTTCTGAGGCTAGCCTATTTTGCTTAACATGGTGATCTTTTGTTCAGCCATTTCCCTTCAAATGACATAATTCATTCTTTAAAGACTGAATGGTTGAATAAATTCCAGTGTGTGTGTGTGTGTGTGTGTGTGTGTGTGTGTGTGAGAGAGAGAGAGAGAGAGAGAAAGAGAGAGAGAGAGAGAGAGAGATCTCATGTTTTCATCTATAATGGAAAGCAGATCAGTGTTAAGGTAAATGACCCAGCCAAGGAAGATGTGGCATCTAGACTGGCTCCCGGCCTGGCTAAGATGAACAGCACAGCAGTGATTATGGATGTGCGTGTATCTCTATGGTGTGCTGACCAGGCATGCATTTTCAACAACCCAAAAATATTTTCTCGTTCAATTTCCTTCTTTTAGACAAAAAGCAAATCAGACATTTTTGTAAATCACAGCTTAGTGCCATCACAAGTATAGATGAGAGGATGAAAGGGGAGAAGAGCTGGCTTTATGGAGGAATCACTTGGGAGAATTACACAAGATTATTAAGGGCCACTGGAGCAGAATAACCCTGAGCTTGGTCTTCTGTATAAACATGTTGATTTCTGAGAATACATCACACGTGTCTGGTCCGCTCACTTATTAGCCCCTTAGACATCACATTATAGGTTTTCTTTACATCATTTTCTCAATTGCCTCTTTGAAATCTTCATGACAGCAGGTAAGGCGTGTGCTCACTGTAAGAGAAAGGCTGCTTACTTATCTGTGAACAGTAATACGAACTTAGGCCAAGAGCATGGCTTCTGGTCCCTGCAGGAGGTGGCAGAACTGAGCTCAGGTGTGGTAGGTGGATCTGCTCCAGCACAGCAGTGACAGGCCCTTGTGTAGCCCCTTTTGCACATAAGAGTCTCCACACAATGCCACTGAGCACTGCAAACCTCTCACCACCTTGTTTTCTACCTGAGTGAATATCCCAGGTGAAGGTCACTCCACACAAAACTGTACTTAGTTCTGTGAGCTGTTGTCAACTCTCAGTTAGGGGTCTGCCAGTTTCTCCCCCCATTTTTCATTTGAATTAGAAAGGTGCCTCCTTTTTTCTGCCACTCTGCGGATTTTACTTAATACTGAAGTCACATGGTCTTGAAAAGGGCAGATCGGCTGATGATCACATTGTTTAAAATTATTTCATTTGAATTCTCCCAAATGATTGACATATACTATTTAAAACGTTTTTAAAAATCTGCAGGAGGCTAATCATAAACGTCCAAGGGACATGTAGATCTAAGGCTTACTCAAAATCTTATTTGAAAATTACTTTTTATTTTTGTACATTTCTACATGCATTTCTGTGGGCATAATTGTGCCCACTTCTATCTTTGGGCAAGAATTTTAGTGAAGACTTCTAATTACTTTTGGATTTTTTAAAACATACAATGTAGCCGGGTGGTAGTGGCACATACCTTTAATTCCAGAACTCAGGAGGCAGAGGCAGGCAGAATCTGAGTTCCAGGCCTGGTCTACAAAACAAGTCCAGGACAGCCAGGGCTGCATAGAGAAACCCTGTCTCAAAAAACCTAAAATAACCAACCAAACAAACAAACAAAAAAAGAGAAACAACAACAACAAATCCATACAATAATATCTACTACCTAGATTTACCTTCAACATAATAACTATTTGCTTTGTCATTTATCGTCCACATACCTCTCTGTACATTTTCATTGCATGTTTACGTGTGAATGAAGCATGTCCGTGTGTGTGTGTGTGTGTGTGTGTGTGTGTGTGTGTGTGTGTGTATGTGTGTGTGTGTGTGTGTGTGTGTGTGTGTAGACCAGAGGTTGACGTAGGGTGTCTTCTTCAATCACTCCCCACCTTATCTGATGATCTGTAAGGTCTCTCACTGGACATGGAGCTCTCTGGTTTGCTTAGGATGGCAGGCGGCTGAGCTCTGTGATCTGCATGTCTCCATCACCCCATCCCCGAGCTCTGGATCATAGATGCCAGCCACAGCTCCTGGCTGTACATAGGTGTTAGGGATCCGAAACTCTGGTCCTCATGCTGGTGCATGTGTCCCCATCCCACTCCGCCAGAGGTACCCACCATCCTCATTTTCCCCACTACAGACTGTCTTGTCTCTTCTTGGACTTGAATTCTTTGGTAAGGCTGTTTGCCTCTGCATAATGTTTTTCATAATGAAACGAAGACATTCTCATCACACCATGTCCTTCGTAAGCAGCATTCTCTTTCTGCTAGCCCCTTGCCAACTGTTATCTCCTGTTTTAAGGGAAGTATTTGTTCCACACTTATCTTCTCACAAAGTACTTTCGAACCTGCAAGTTATGAATGACAAATACAGGGGCTGGAGAGATGGCTCCATGGTTTAGAGCATGCACTGCTCTTCCAGAGGACCTAAGTTCAATTCCCAGCAGCCGCAGGAGGCAGCTTGCCACTGACTCTAACTCCAGCTCCAAGTGGATCTCACACTGTTTACCTACACGAGCACCTGTACACGCACACATATACATAATTTAAAAATAGTAAAAATATATCTTTTTAAAGGAAAAAAGAATGACAAATACAAGTGATCTAGATGTAAAAATTTAAATGCAAAAATAAAATCACCTCTGTGCACATTGGGTCACCTCCACTGTGCCAATGGCAGGCATATGCTCTGGGCTGCGAGTCTGGACAAGAATCCATGTGACTCAACTCCAGCATGCTTTTAAATTTCCCTGTTATTTTTCCCTCCTCTTGGTTTTCATCAGCATGATGTGCTTGAGATTCATCAGTGGTAACTTTTCCCTTGTGTGATCTAATAGAATCCTGTCGTACAGAGACACAGTTCACATGCCCATGGTCCCACTGTGCACATCGAGCTCTTTCTAGCTTTTAATTGCTACACTAGTGCCTCTATAAATGTCCACGCACAAGGCCTTTTGTGCATGTGTCTGGATTTTGCATTCTTATCCCTGTGTGTGTCAAGATGGTCTCAAAGTTGGAATTCATCTGCCTTAACCTCCCAAGTGAATGTATGTTTTTCTTTACCATTAAAAATACATATTTATCTTGAGTGAGCAGGAATAAAATAGTCAGGTCATGGGATATATTATGTTCAGTTTTGCAGCCAGTCTTCTCTCCACAGTGGCCAAACCACTTACATTACTGATAACCATGTGAGGAGTCCACTTGCTCTACCTCCGATGCTATCTAGGCCTCCCATCTTGGTGCTGAGAAACCAGACCAGTTTTCTTCTTAGAGAATTGCTCAGTGCATCAAGCTTCTCTATTCATTAGCCCAAGGCAAAGAGCTTCTAGGTTCTTTTCAGATTATGTAACCTAAACTTCTCTGCTACTTTGTGCTGAATAGTTTTATGGCAACTTGGTACAAGCTAAAGTCATCTGAAAGGGAATGCCTCCTCCATAAGATCGGGCTGTTGACAAGCCATAGGACATTTTCCTAGTTGGTAACCAATGGGCTAGGACCCAGTGCATTGTGGGTGGTACCATCCCAGGGCTGATGGTCATGGGTTCTAAAAGAAAGCAGGCTGTGAGGAGCAAGCCAGTAAGCACCTCCTGCCTCCAGGTTCCTGTCCTGACTTCTTTTGCTGATGAACGGTGCTGTGGAAGTGTAAGGCAAATAAAGCCTTTCCTTCCCAAGTTACCTTAGTCATGGTGTTTCATCCCAGCAACAGTGACCCTAAGACCCTGTTCCTGTCACAGAATTAGGTCCAGCTAATTCTGTGTAAATCCCAGCACTAAGGAGGCTGAGATGGAAAGCCCTGGCTGTAGAGCAAGACCCAGTCTTAATGATTTTCAACTTTTTGTGTTTAAAAAAAAAATCATTTCGCATGTGTGTGCAGAACAGACACATGTGCGGTATATGTATTGATGTCAGAGAACAACTTGCTGGTGCTGGCTTTTTCTTTCTACCCTGTGTTCAAACTTGGATGGCCAGGCTTGGCTTTTAATAACTGAACTGTCTCACCTGCCCCAGATTTTCTCTAGTTTTATTAAGAAATCACCCTTGAGAATATGTGGCTGAATATGTAGAATCCATTTCTGTTAAATCTAAGTTTCATTCCTGGGCTCGAGGACTATCTGGAGCCTTTCGCTAACCACTTCAACTCCGAACTGTCCATTCTGAATTCTCTGTATTGCCACTTCTCCCTCCCGTGGCCAGCACTATCAGGAGTGGCCACGAAGCCCCAGTTTATATTCACAGTGAGAAAGCTGATCGAAACATGATCTGGTGCATCAAGTGGTGCCCCCCACCCATTCTCCTCTTGTTCAGTGCAGAACACCTGTGTTTACTTGGACGGGATGCTTGAGTTTTTGTTTGTCTGTTCAGTTCCCTGATCAGCTCAGACCCTGTAGCACATGGCAGATCCTCTCTCTTTACTTGGTCAATAATGTTGACCACAGGAATTGTAACCTACGTATCTGGCAGAGAGCTCTTTACTCTTACGCTTTGTCTGTTTCCTGTGGCCTGTCTTATGTTACCATCCCTGACTTGCTACTCATTCCTCTCTTTACCTGTATTGAGTAACTCCTCAAATAATTACCAAACTGAGGTGGATTCGTGAGTAATTTTAGGCTAGCTTGGTATGCAGTTTAAGGCATTAATTTGGAGAGGATGTGGATAGCTGGAAGTGTTTAAGGCAGAGAGGAGATGAATCATAAGAACAGGCTAAATGCCATTCCTTTATAATTAGGTTAATTAAAATTGTCAGTTGTCATTGACATTAGTCACAGGATCCAAATGAAAGCCATCTAAGTATCCATCAGTAGATGAATGAATAAAAAAGGATTGTAGCATACACCTATAATGAAATATTACTCAGTCATAAAAAGGAATGAAATGCAGATACGTGTTACAACATGGTTGAACGTTAAAAACATTGTACCTAGTAAAATAAGCCAGATCCTAAAGGGGATACCGTCTAATTCCACTTACATGCAATCTACAATAGACAATTTCATAGAGAAACGTGACAGAACAAAAAGTCACCAGGGCAAGGCTGCAGGGAGGGGGCAGGATGGTGGGGAGGACAGGGAGGTGGGGAGCTATTGCTTAGTAGTGATAGACTTTCTGCTTGAGGTGATGAAAAAGTCTTTTACATAAATAGTAGCAATGGCTGTACAGCACTGTGAATGCTCACAATGGCACTGAATTGTACACCTAGAATAGTAAAATGATAAATTTCATATGACGTATATTTTTCTACAAGAAAAAAATTTTAAGAAGAAACTTCATTCTTTTGTGACTTAGAAGTCAGAATTGTTGTCTTGAACCTGTGAGATGGCTCAGTGACCAGCCTGATGACCTTCAGCAATCTCTGGATCCCGGGTAAAGGTGGACCCAAGCATTGCTACTCCAGCAAACTGTGCTCTAACCTCACATATGAATGCCTCCCCCACTAACAAGGAAAGCAAAATTTAAAAAAAAAGCTAGTGTTTTAGTGGACTGCTAGTTGCTATCTTTGGGTTGTCCCCCAGGCATCCTAGGGTCTATTCCATATAGCTGATGCTGGAGAACACCACGCTTCATCAAAGGGACAGAGCAGCAACAGAGGTGAAGTTAGGGGAACAGGAGCACAGAAGCAACACTGAGCAGACTACAGAAATGAGCAGAAACACATCACGAAAGCCAAGATTTTAGAAAGTTTATTACTTCAAGTTACATTTCCATCCCAGTCCCCTCCCTGCACCCCTCCCAGCCCCACCCTACTATCCTCTACCCCTTCTCCCCGAACTCATAATTCTTGTCCAGGCAGCCAGTTGTCTGCAATTTCTTAGTTTTGGAAGCTGCTGGCCCTGCACTTCCTGTATAATCAGATATATTTATCCTTCTCAGGTCTCTGACATAGTTGAAGACTAGATAGTTATAGACTCACAGTTAGGTTTTAAGTTGTTTAGGAATTAAAAGGATGCTCTAGGTCTAATAAGATGTTTTTAAGTTGGTAATGCAAGTTAGGATGGAAAATGAGTTAGGTATAGAACTTTAAACTCATGGAGATAGGGCTGGAGAGATGACTCAGCGGTTAAGAGCACTGGCTGCTCTTCCAGAGGTCATGAGTTCAATTCCCAGCAACCACATGGTGGCTCACAACCATCCGTAATGAAATCTGGTGCCCTCTTCTGGCCTGCAGATACACCTGCAGACAGAACACTGTATACATAATAAATAAATCTTTAAAAAAAAAAAACAAAAACTCATGGAGATAGATAGATAATAGAATATTAATATCAGTTGCCAAATATGTGTGGACTGGACATTGGGAATGTATGTTATATGTTATAATTTTCATAACTGTAGGCTAATTATTCAAAAAGTCAAGATTTTACAGTAATTGTTATGGCTCAGGACTCTGTGTGCCATGATATTCACAAAGAGACAGACTAGTAGGAAAGACACATCATCTGACTCTGGATATTCATTAGGCAGAAAAGGAGTCTGAGCAAGAGCTGAGAAAAATAATTTACAGAGTAGTGCCTTGGGACAAGGGCTATGGCTAGAGGCAGACAGGAAGTGCACTTCAGCGGGCTTATATTCATATATGTTCATATATATTCATATATATATGCATATATATAATATATGTTCCACTGGGCAGGGGAAGGGCAAGATCCAGGGTGGAAATGAAGAGCTGGGTAGGTGTACATGTCAAGTACACAGAGATAGGGTATCTAGGAAAGCTATTAATTGCTTTGAGAATACATATTCCAATCTCATAATTTGCTCATCTGGGAATTTGTTCCATAGAAATCAGCATCTAGCACAAAGATGTAAATTTGAATACAAACATTTTTATAGCAAGAGTACTTAATGGAAAATTATGATTAACTTAAATATTCAGTAACATGGAAATCCATATTGTAAATTAACAGGCAGCTATTAAAAGTCTATTGTGGAGGCTGGAGATATGGCTCAGTGGTTAAGAGCACTGGCTGCTCTTCTGAAGCACCTGGGTTCAAATCCCAGCACCCACATGGGACTTCACAACTGTCTGTAACTGCTGGGTGTCACCTTTAATCCCAGCACTTGGGAGGTAGAGGCAAGTGGATCTCTGTCAGTTCAAGGCCAACCTGGTCTACAGAGTGAGTCCAGGAGAGCCAGGGCTACACAGAGAAACCCTGTTTCGAAAAACTAAAAAAAAAAGCTATTGTGGAAGAATTTGTAAAGGTATATAAAAGAGTTTTTCTATTTTTGTATATAGACTAGATAGTTCCTTGGTTAGACACCTCAGTGTTCAAGTCTTTTATTAAAAACAATTTTTCTTTTTTTGTTTAATAGATATCTTAAAGTTTATTTTTATTTTATGTGCATGAGTATTTTGCCTGCATGTATGTATGTGTGCCATGTACATGCCTGCAGAGGCCAGACGGGTATCTGATTCCCTGGAACTGGAGTCCCAGGTGGTTGTGAGCCGCCATGTGGGCGCTGGGAACTGAAGCCTGGTCCCTGAAAGAGCAGCCAGTGCTCTTAACTACTGAGCCATCTCTCCAACTCCCGCCTTCTAGGCTTGTTCCTGCTTATGT
>CAJQZJ010032563.1:14032379-14118890 GCA_907164525.1 Lophiomys imhausi | reverse complement strand
GAGCCATCTCTCCAACTCCCGCCTTCTAGGCTTGTTCCTGCTTATGTCAGCACTCCACCCAAAACTAAAGTCGACCGCTCTGTCAACGTGTATGCCTCAAACGTTCTGAGTGATCTGAGTTACTCAGAATTCCTCCCGATTGCACAGTGAGGCTATGGGGCAGAAGACAGTTTTCTTTTCCTTATTTCTTCTTATGCTGCTGAGGTGTTATGTTTTTTTTTTTTTTTACAGGACTTCTTTCTTGTTTTTTTCTTTTCTTTTTGTTGTTGTGTTTTGGTTTTTTGAGACGGATTGGTTTCTCCATGTAGCCCTGGCTGTCCTAGAACTCTCTCTGTAGACCAGGCTGGCCTAGAATTCACAGAAATCTCTCTTCCTCTGCCTCTGCCTCTGCCTCTGCCCCTGCCTCTCTGCCTCTGCCTCTGCCTCTGCCTCTGCCTCTGCCTCTGCCTCTGCCCCTGACTCTCTGCCTCTGCCCCTGCCTCTGCCTCTCTGCCCCTGCCTCTGCCTCTGCCTCTCTGCCCCTGCCTCTCAAGTGCTGGGATTAAAGGCATTTGCCACTACCACCCGGCCAGTTCTTAAGTATTGCGTGAACATAGACTGTAGTTCAAAAAGTTTGCTTCTTTGTTGCCAAGGGGCCTGCTAAGTAAAGAATAGCCTGGCTGTTCGCTTGCCTTACCTGTCGGAGAATTCGCACCAGATGAAACCCTGCTTACAGATGGATTCTAGAGGGGAGAAGATCACCGTTAAGTAAACCATACATGATTGTGTGCAGCAGTAACAGTTGTTAAACCTTAGGCAGGAGAGGGCAAAACTAGGCAAAGGTGCTGTAGGTGGAGTGGTCAGAAAAAGTTGAGCCGTCATTGTGTCTGCAGACTAGGGGGAGTTATCGTGTGCATCCTTGTCCCTCACACTTTTGATAACTAATACGATGTGCTACATCATCCGTTTGTAGTCACATGCTCTGTTAGGTATTGGGGTACAGAAGTGATGTTGCTCTATTAGAAGAAACTTTGAATAAATGTCATTTAGTTACCTGTATCTAGACAACTTTGTATGTCACTGAAACTCCAGAAAAAAGTGCTATTAGATCATTAGCTTAAATTTCACAAAATGAACTTCAAATCTTCCATGCTCAGAAAAGTTCTAGAACTTGATGTAGCCTCAACATTGCTGTCCCAGAAGAAAGTGGCTGACTCTTGGGGAGAGTTCTCTGCTCACCCCAAACATACCAAGGCTACACCTCCTCACCCTTGCTCATCCCATGCCGGGCTAGAGGCAGGTGCCTTCCACTCTGCTGGAGACCCACAGGCTCCTGGGAGCACAGAGCACTCGAAGACGAGTGGGAAAGACAGGCAGTTACACAAGCAATTGTAAGAAACAGTGGAGAACTTGCCACGGGGACACGAGACAGGAGCCCCTCCCTTAAAGTACCAGGAAGAGCTTCCCAAAGAAAGGGCTGTTTAAGCGGGGCTGAGAAACCAAGAAGTGATCCGTGTGGGGCAAGTAGGAAGGCCAAGGAGATGGAGGTCAGAGGAGGAACACATATGTAGGACCCAAACTTAGGCTGCTCCAGGCACTGGAAGCTTATGTGGCCAAGGCACAGAGTGCAGTGAGAGCAGAGGGAAGAGGGGCGTAGAGGAAGGTCTGAGGTGGTCGTCCAGGGAGAAGAGACTAATACCAAGTTCCCTTGTCTGCACCTCTGTTGTGCCAGCACCCTGTACGCCTTCATACCCCTACACACTCCACACCCCTCCTCACCCCTGTACCTTCACACCCCTGCACCCTTCCATACCCTTGCACCCAGGTTATTTTGAAGCCAACCCTGAACATTATATTTTTCATCAGTATTTTTAATTCATTCTGTATTAATTTTATCCCCCAATGCCAAGTATAGTACCTATTTTCTAAAATATTATTTATTTTATTTAGTTCAGAGTTTTTATTTTTATGTGTATGGGTGTTCTTGCATTTGTGTATGTGCGTGTGCCACATGCTTGCCTGGTCCCTGAGAAGATCAGGAGAGGGTGTTAGATCTCCTGGAACTGGAGCTCTGGTTGTGAGCCTCCATTTTGGTGGTGGAAGCCAAACCCCAGCCCTTGACAAGAGCAAGTGCTCGGAGCCACTGAGCCATCCCTCCAGCCCGGTATAGCATCTTCTTACCGCAAGTATTTGGAGATAAATTCACTTGTCTGGTGAACTCATAGAATGATGGGTATGGGTACCATGAAGGCCCCTGGCCCCCAGACCAGAGCTTGGTGTCTGTTCCATGGACACCAAGAACCCAAGGCAGGACCCTGAACCAGAAAGCAACATAAGGTGGTCACTCTACTTAAGGTGTTGGGGGAAGAAGGGACAGCCCAGACAGGGGCTACGAGGTGACAACGCATAAGTGCAGACTGCCAGATCTCAGCTGTGTGTGGAGAGGGTAAGGAGCTAGAAGACTGAAGGGAGGCTGAAATAAGAGAAAGAAGGTGGAGAGTGAGAGAGAACAAAAAAACGAGGTGGCGGAAGAAGAGGGAAGTGGGGCATAATGACAGGAAAAGGGCAGAGTGAGTGCAAATGTCCAACTCTTCATCACTTCTCATTGCCATGCCATGAGAATGCCTGCTGAGGGGGGTGGCGCCCATCTCCTGCCAGTTCTGTTTGCCTCAATGGGCAAAAGGCCAGCGGCATGAATCTGGTCTCAGCATCTAACCCAAGGAGGGGGAGGGAAGAGGAAAAGATAAAGTAAAAAAAAATAATAATAATAAGATGCAGTTCTTAAGGGCATATTAGTACCAAGAGTAACTGGACAATACAGGAAGAAATGGGATCCAGATGGGAACCAGGCTCGGGGAGGAGAACCTCTGTACAGCTCAGAACTGGTTCAAGACCAGAGTCTCCTCCCCAGAAGAGCTGGGCCGGGAGGAACCGTCGGGGCTCTGGGCCGAAGACCACTGTGCCCAGCACATCCGAATGCTATCTAATAGGATGCTGGATGCTCAGCCTGCTGCTCAGAGATACTGATGTAGGAGATGGACAGCCACCCGTCCCCAGGCACACAATGTGCCCAGGTGTGGGAGCTACCTGTTGCTTCCAGCATCTTCTACAGAGTTCTGAGCTCAGGATCTTGCTGAAGCAGATCTTGCAAGAGAATAGTACACAATCCAAAGCCTGACAGACGAGACACCAATATTTGAATATCCAGAACTAGAAAGGTGTAGTAGTTCCATGCTCATTGTTGGATTAAAGGTTGGCCAAGCATGGGGTTGCTTCTGTTCTGAGATCCAGAGATGTGATTCTGCGATTGGGTTTCCTCAAATACAGCCACCTCTCTCCCCAGTTCTTCTTGTGGTCTGGAAGAGGAACTTAAGTCTTTGGATGGTGGGCAAGTTGCTGATAGTGGACCTCCAGTAGCTCTTTGACAAAGACAGAGGGTTTGTCGATTTTGACAAAGATAAAAGAAGGTTTGTTATTGATTTTCTTCAGTTTTCATCTGGGACCAAGAGGCCAAGACTGTGAACTTTGTTTTCCAAATTCCACCTCCCCCAGGTGATAGCTAACTCCCTGGACTGAGGTTAATGGACCCATTTGGACAATTAATTACCTTAACCCCTGTTCTAGTTGCTATAGTCCAGAGCTTAAGAGTCCCCCAAAACCACGTGATAAAGGTTTGGTGTGCAGTGTGAGGCCCGTTGTAGGCTGTGGAGGAGGCATGCTCTCGAAGACGGGATGGTAAGACCCTGTCCCCCTTCTCAGTCACTTTTGCTTCCCAGGCATGAGCTAAGTGATTTTGCTTCACCTTTGATTTCTGTCACCAGGAAGCCTCAAACCACCATAGCCAATGAATCATGGACTGAAACCTCTTAAAACCGTGAGCCAAAGTGATATTTTATTTCTCTATAGATCACCCCAGGTATGTGTTACGGTAACGAAAGGCTGGGACTAACACACCAAGTGAACTTTCGACAGCAGCAGACGGAATTTCTGTCGGCCTCGCACCCCCCAATACCTCCTCCCCCATACTTCTGGTGATAGCCACTACTCACTGTTCACCTGATGACATTTAGAATTACCTTCAGGTGTATCTATGAGGGTGATTCCAGAGAAGTTCAACTGAGAAGGAAAGACCAGCCCTGAAGATGAGTCGCATCATCGCATGAGCTGAGTAAGAGAGGAAGCAGGCTGAGCACAGCATGCATCTCTTTCTGCTTCTTGACTCCGGGTATGCCCGGGTGCCTGTGGCTCTCCTCACCATGCCTTCCCCGCAGCGAGGGACTGTGCCCTCAAACCGTGAGCCAAAATAAGTCTCTCCCTGAACAAGGATATGGGTGGCTTACTCTGTAGACAGGGCAACTGTTAGTAAGTGATTTACAATGACTTGGCCCAGGAACACAGATCTTTGATGCAGAGATCCACTGGTTATGTCTTTCTGGATTGTTTGGGATACAGATGGACAAGTCGCTTTCAGACTCTTTATAGAAACATTTGTGCCAAGGGAGAAAATAATATGAACAAACAGGTTTCAAAGCAGTGCCCTATGGACAGCATTCATCTCTTACAGTTGAATGACACAGCTTGCCAAAAGCTCTTTCCCTCATGACAATGCTGAGGATAAACTCCGCACTTCGTTCTGCATGAAGGGCAGCCTATGACATTACAGTTTCTAAGGTCTTCAGGCTCCACTTTGCTGTCTCCTTGCAGGTGCTCCCTTGCTTGTTCAGACATGAGCCTTGCTTCTGATCTGCATGCCCAAAATCCAAAGCCCCTAAGGGGATGATGCAGCCATACATCATCACGCATTGTCAGGGTTAGCCCCAGATAAAAATGACTTCTCAGAAATGTAACAACATGAATCTTAAAATGTGCAGATCACAGCTCTTTTTACAGGAAAGTTTTCAACAATGTGTGTGCACCACCATGCTTCAGCTAACCAGATGGACTGGGACACAGCCTTGTGTTCTGATATGTTAATTTGGGATTCATATTAGACACTTCTGACAGCATACTATGCCACAGAAGAATCCTCACCTATCTTTCCTAGGAATTCCAGGAGATTGAGCCATAGATAGCCATCTTGCTAACTGCACCCATTCCCTAAAGTTAATAGCCTTACCTTTATACCAGTCTCCCTTTAGTATGCTCCCCTGGACTCTAGATATTCATAGAATGAGCATTTTTAGACGTAGAAGGAAATTGGAGCCTCTACATTCTTTGATTTTCAGCTAGGGCAGAACTTCAGGTTTCCAAGGAAATGGAATAATCCAATACAGTTTGTATGATGGACTCAGAATTGCTCCCTATGCTTCTGGAGGAACAGCATCGTAAGACTTTGCCTCAGTTGTCATTGCAGGGGTCCAGGGTCCTTTTTTAACTTATTTACGTCTTATAGAACACTCTGTTCATCTGGAACTAGACACAAGAGCAAGAGTTACTACTGCACCCAGTGTATTTCCATCTACCCCTTAGAGTTCGGGATCGCCAGTGTGTCAACTTCAGGTCATTTGGTGAGTCAGTGCTTGACTGCCCCATACAACCTGAGGGAGATCAGGAGGAGCATAATTGATCTGGGTCCAAGGCCCGAAAGCCCCAAGGGGAACAGAGGGAGTCCACATTTGCTGGGTATTTACTATTATGGCATTGTGTTATGACCGGCAGATTGGGTTGCTTTCTAGAACTAAGGGACAATGTAGGAAGGGAGTTCCCAGAACTGTGTCTCTCTAACTTTAGTGATTAGAGCCGAGATTCAGAGCTCAAGGATGAGCTCTTAAAATCCAGGTAGCATGTTTCTCTTCCTAAATGTGTTGAAGAGCTCAGGCGATCTTCAGGGAAACAGTCTTCTTGTCTTAACAAACGTTGAGATTTCAGCTGCTCTGAAAGATGCCTCTTGGATGGTCATGTTCGTGAACATCGAGTGGCAGAAAGTGGCTCATGAGGAGGTTAACGTTCATAGGACAGGCCTTGAGAGGTTCTGTTTTCTTTCTGAAATTAAAAAACCAAAAAGAGCTTGTAAGGGTGGCTCTGTTTTCTTCTCCTTTTCCCTTCCAGAGTGTATGGCGTCTGTCTATCCCTCGCTTTCCCTCTTGTCCTCCACCATGCAAGGACATTGTAAGACGAAGCTTGCTGGACGTCAGCACCTTCAGCTTGTAGCCTCCAGAATTTCGAGAAAAGAGTTTCTATTCTTTCATTGTTTTTTGTTTCTTTGTTTGTTGTTGTTGTTTTGTTGAAATGGGGTCTCAAATAGCCAAGGCTGGCCTAAAATTCATTATATAGTTGAAGATGAGTTTGAATTCCTGGTCTTCTCACCTCTACATCACAAGTATTGGGATTACAGGAGCTCACCACCAGGCCCAGCTTTTGTGGTTCTGAGGATTGAACTCAAGATTTTGTGCAAGGCAAGCATCCTATAAACTGAATTACATCTTCAGGCCCTGGATGCCTACTAGTAAATTACCTGGCACATGGTATTTTGCTACAACAACCTGCCTGGTTAGACATCCCCCCCACTGCCTACCTTATGGCAACACTGTGGACATGGAGTGAGCCATGTGTGTACGTCCATGCCCTCTCTGATTCAAGTACTAGTCAATTGGTACCCATTGCCATCTTTCTCCAGCAGGTCTGTGCTTGTGATTTCTCAGCATTCTTCAGACAGAAAGCAGAGGTTTACAGTGGGGGAAAGGGTCATTTCTATTTTATTCACATCTCTACGGTTTGCTGAAAAGGACACAGGACTCAGAATAAGAGTGAGTGCCTGATCCCAAAACTCAGATCTGTAACTTCCCATGTGGCTGTGAGCATCTCTTTCAATGTCTCCCGAGCTTGGTTATCTTGTTTGCAGAATGGGAATTGTCATTGCTCCTGCCTCAGTTTCCTTTTAGAGAGATCAAACTAACTGACGCCGTGACAGGAGCTTGGCTGCTCCCACCCGAGTCTCTCAGGGTCTGGATCCGCCTCTTCTCTGCATTCCACAGACAGGCATAGCACCTGGGCCACAGTGAGAACAGGAATTGGTTGGTCGGATCCACTTTGAGACAGTCCAAAGCTCAGCTAGGACAGAACAGACGAGGGGAGGGGAAGCAGACCTGGGAGCATATCGCCTCGGTATGTTGTAGTCTTGTTCTCTGGCTGCTCTTTTGGGGCTCTTTATACTGGACTGAATTTTAACTCTCCTGAAATCTGGAGTGTTCCTTCCCTCTCCCAGTTGCTACAGAGACCGGAACTGCCTGCAAGAGCAGCTGAGCAATCCATCAGGCTCTGCAGCTTGACTGGAGATGTGAGCCCCCTCCAAATGACCCTTTCAGTGACAGAAGGCTCCTGTGGGGGCGCTAGAGCTTCATGGCTACACATTACAGGCATTGTTCTAAGCTTGCACAAAAGCTTCTGCTCAACCCAGCTGCACCGAGTTCTGCACCAACCGGCTGGGAAAACTGCCCATCCCTCTGCCACAGTCTTTCCAGACCAGTTTTGCTGAGTAGTCCTCAGTTTTCTGGGGCAGGGCCACCTATAGCCAGAGGGATCTGGGGAGGGGCCACCTGTAGACAGAGGGATCTGCCAAAGACCAGAAGGATTTTGATGTTGCCAATTAAAACTTGATTTTCTTTAATATAAAATCTATGCCTACACCTAGGTGTTAAGTGTGCCTCCCCAATCAGGATGTAGAATATCTCTGTCATCCACAAACTTGTCCTCTGTCTCTCTCTTTTCAATCCTGCTCCATCTAGTAGGCAGCAGTAGTTCTGGTTCCCATCATAATAGCTGGGTTTAGCCTCTTCTAGAGTTTCATGTAGGTGAAACTGTACACCATGTATTCTTTTCTGTATGTTTTTATAAAAAGATTGGTGTCTGTGTGTGTGTGTACATGCGTGTGCACACATACGCACACACCAGTGTCTATGGCTGTCAGAAAAGAGTCATTGAATCCCTTGGAGCTGGAGTTATAGGTATTTGTGGGATGCTCCATGTATGTGCTGTCATCTGAACTCAGCTCCTCATAGAGCCATAAATATTTTTTTTTTTTGGTTTTTTTCGAGACAGGATTTCTCTGTGTAGCCCTGGCTGTCCTGGACTCACTTTGTAGACCAGGCTGGCCTCGAACTCACAAAGATCCACCTGCCTCTGCCTCCCAAGTGCTGGGATTAAAGGCGTGCGCCACCACTGCCCGGCTTGAGCCATAAATATTTTTAACAGCTGAGCCATCTCTCCAGGCCCTGTATCTGACTTTTTGTTTTTGTCCTTGTTAGTGTATAGATCCATAGTGCACTATTTTATTTCTTTTTTTACTGGGGAGTAATTTACTATTGCACAAAATATATCAAGATATTTCTGTAACTGGAGAGGACATTTATCTTCTTTATTTTATTTTGCTCTTTGCTATGTGGACTTGTGTAAACATTTATGAAGGTATGTTTTACCTAGCATTGCTGACTCATGTGGCAGGAAAATGCTTAACTCCATAAGAAACTCTCAGGCCCCTTTTCTCATAACTGTATCGTCTTATGTTCCCACCAACAGTGTGTGAAGCTCCAGTTGTCCCACACCCTTGCTTACACCTGCCTCCCTCCCATCATCTCTGTGGGTGTGTGGTCTCTCGTAGGGTCTGTGGAATTTTTTTTTTTTTTTTTGGTTTTTCGAGACAGGGTTTCTCTGTTTAACAGCTCTGGCTGTCCTGGACTCGCTTTGTAGACCAGGCTGGCCTCGAACTCGCAAAGATCCTCCTACCTCTGCCTCCCAAGTGCTGGGATTAAAGGCGTGCGCCACCACCGCCCGGCGGGTCTGTGGAATTTTAATGGAATACCTATTTGCTGCACACAGCTCTAGCTGAGATAGTGGGAACAATGAGAAGGCTTTGGTAGCCATTTGCTGCACACAGCCAGCCCTAGGTGAGATAGGTGGGAACAAAGAGAAGGCTTTGGTACCCATTTGCTGCACACAGCCCTAGCTGAGAGAGGTGGGGACAATGAGAAGGCTTTGGTACCCATTTGCTGCACACAGCTCTAGCCACATCTTCCCCATCTCCCCATCCCTCACCAATACCAAATCTGCTGATTTTTCATTTTCAGAATTATTGCTACCATTAATGTTCTGGCAGTTCCTACTTTGGGACTGAATCCCCGAATCTGGGACAAAGTTAAGCTCCTATTCCAAGATCAAGGAGGTCCTTGAAAGCAAACAGTATCAAGAAGGGTGATTCCCTCTCCATCCCTCAGCCTGTTGGTCTTCCCCAGAGATAACTTGACTGAAGGATGCAGTTTTGACCAGACACCATGTCTTTTTCATCATTTGGAACCAACATAACTTTGAGTAATGAAGAAGATTCTCCAGAATCAAAGAACATGTTCCACGATGGTAAGGATGCCGGTTAAGTTCTGGTACTAAATGGTGCGCTCCACTTTCACCTTCAAGTGTGGCTCCTGGGAGGGGAGCTCTCCAGGATTCTGTCTCACATTGTCTCTTCTGTGGACATTAGTGTTGCAGGCTTGCCTCCAGCATCATCCACATGGTGGGCTCTGTTGTTCTGAAGAAAGCTTATGGTTCCAACCCAAACCCAGGGGTCACAACTGTCTTCACAGTAGCCCCTCTATTTTTTTATGTTTATTACTTCGAGTTACATCTCCATCACAGCCCCCTTCCAGCCCCACCCTCTAACCCTCTACCCTCTCTCTACCCTCTTTCTACCTATTCTACTCCTCTGGTGTGGGGTGCCCCCACATCTCAGATCCCTCAGTTCAACAGTCATATGAGGGCTAAGAGCTTTCTCTTGCACTGGGG
Source organism: Lophiomys imhausi (assembly GCA_907164525.1). Classification (NCBI taxonomy): domain Eukaryota; kingdom Metazoa; phylum Chordata; class Mammalia; order Rodentia; family Muridae; genus Lophiomys; species Lophiomys imhausi. The sequence goes on along the minus strand of CAJQZJ010032563.1, from coordinate 14,109,140 downwards.
GTTCAACAGGGTAGCTCCGCTAGGGCAAAATATCCCACTAGCAAGAACAAAGTCTATGTTACTGTTCCCTTGGTGTGTTGGTGGTAGGATAGTTATCCTGTACTATATGTCTAAAATCTGGTTATAAGTAAATAGATGCCATGTGCATCTTTCTGAGTCTGGGTTAGCTCACTCAGGATGAGCTTCTCTAGTTCTATCCATTTGGCTGCAAATTGCTTGATTTCCTTGTTTCTGGTGGCTGAATAGTATTCCATTGTGTAAATGGACCACAGCTTTCTTTTTATCCATTCGTCGGTTGAGGGACATCTGAGTTGTTTCCAGTTTCTAGCTATTACAAATAAAACTGCTATGAATACAGTTGAGGAGATGTCCTTGTGGTTTGGTGAAGAATATTCTGGATGTATACCCAGGAGTGGAACGGCTGAGTCTTGAGGTAGAGCTATTCCAAGTTTTCTAAGATATAGCCAGACTGATTTCCATAATGGTTGTACAAGTTTGCACTTCCACCTGCAATGGAGGAGTGTGCCCCTTTCTCCACACCCTCACCAGCATGTGCTATCATTTGAGTTTTTGATCTTAGCCATTCTGACTGGTATGAGATAGAATCTCAGAGTCATCTTGAGTTTCATTTCCCTGATGATTAAGGATGCTGAGCATTTCTTCAAGTATCTCTCAACTAATAGAGATTCCCCTTTGTAATTTTTAGGTTTAGCTCTGTACCCCATTTTTTATTACATTATTTGGTTTCTTTCTTTCTTTCAATCTCAGCCACTTTAGGTCAAACTGCCATGGCCTCCCAACTTAAGTGCATCTTAAGTATGGGACAGAATCTCCCAGGGCCTTGGTTAAGTGCAGATTCTTAGTCTAGGTTTGAAAGGGGCCATGGCCCTCCATCTTGCATGATGCCACCAGTCGGTGCACTACACTGACCTGTGGCTCTGTCTCATGTTCCCACTCCCATTCCTGTGCATCAGCATTTCCAGGGGTGTCATTTTAAAGCAGCCTTTCAGTGTTTTCTAGCTATATTTAGGATGAGACCTAGACTCCTTGTTGTGGTAGGAAAGTTCTGCTACCTGCATTACTGTCTGTTCCTTACTCTCTCCACTCCAGCCATCCAGACTTTTGACTACACTTCAGAGACCCTCACCATTACCAGCCCCAGGGCCTAGTGCGTGCTATTACTGTTGCCCGGGGCCCCTTCTTTTCAGTAGGGTTGCTTCCTAGTTCTTCAGGGCTCCACTGAACTGTTCCCTTCTTAGAAATACCTATATGGGGAATAAACTCACAGAAGGAGTTTACTCTGTTCACTGTTGTGGTACATACTATTTGTATGAAAAAAAAATGTAACTTACTAATAAGTGTAAACCATAAATTACCAAAGCATTCTTGACTGATATAATTTTTTACCAGGTTCCAAACAGATAACTTGGTTTTCTTGCTGGTAGACCACTTACTAATTCCATTACGTTACCAAGCAGTGGGCTATGGCTTTCCAACCGCTTTCCCTTTAGGATTTCCTGTTACTTATATATACCAGTCCATCTTGAATGTTTTTGTTAAACATTGTAAAAGAGTAACTCTCATTCCCCTTTATTTTTCAATAGTGCTCAAGCACTTAGCAGAACTGAATGCATTCATAATCCCAATTAACAGCCTCACTCTATCCTTGCCCATTGCAGTAAAAATGTGTGAGGTCTCCCATCAAAATTAGAGTTTTACTTCTCCATCCATGGTGCATAGGCATGTCTTGCAGCTTGCTTTGGCCAACAGAATTGGCAGAATGACCACTTAGGTCTAAGCTTCCAGACACCTGGCAGTCCCCACTGTTCAGAACTTCCCTATGAGAAAGCAATTCCAGATTACCTGTGAGGGTAAGGGACCATGTGCACAGGAGCCTTCTTGGCCATGGAGGCTAACCTTTGACCTGCTTTGTTTGGGGTTAGTTAGAGGATGGTTAGTTAGTTAGTTAGTTAGTTAGTTAGTTAGTTAGTGAGATAGACCTCTGGCCGTGTACATCTTTGGTGACTCGTGCAAGGACTTTCAGGTCTCAGGAACTGCATTCATAACCCTGACTTAGTACAAGATGAAGACTGTTGAGGGAAGGTATAATATCATTGCTTCTGATATATTGAATTCAATGCTGAGATCTGGTTACCACCCCTTCTGAGACATTCTCTTGATTGGTTAATAAAAGTTGTTTATGGCCAATTAGCTGGGCAGAAAGAGTATAGGAAGGTGGGACTTCCTGAGATTAGAACAGGAACTCTGGGCACACACAGATTCTTCCACTTACCACCAGGAGCCACAGAAGGAGATAGACCTCTGGAGAAGGCTGGAAGGTAATTGCAGGCACATGGTGGTTTAGGATTGGGTGATGTGGGTTAACTTAAAGTAGCTAATTGAGAGTCTGCCCAACTAAGGGCTAAGTGTTAAAACATTAAAAGGTCTTGGTGTGTTTAATTATTGGGGAAAAGACTGTGGTGGCTTATAGGCCCTCAATCTAAGGAGTCCCAGGCCTTAGGACTTCTGGACTCCCCCAGAGCCCAGGTGAATCTCCCGCCAAGCTGCTGGTAATTCTACTGGCCTAATATAACAACTTACATTAATTAACAGAGTTTAGGTTACAGGTGGTGTAGGCCACCCTTGGTCCCAGGGCTCTTTCTCCAGGATAAGTTAGGCAACCGGTTAAGGCACACAGGCCAGGCCGCCTGATCCTCTGCCAAGCTGCCGGCTACTCCGCCAGCCTAATCTTACAGTTTATAATTACTAATAACTACAATAACTAGTTAATTTACAGTTTCAGAAAATAAATGGGAGGGTCACCAAGGGAAAAGACCATATCAGGCAGAGCTGGAGGAGCCTAGAAATGAAGTCCTCCTGAGTTTCCCTCCAGGGCAACAGGAGAATTGCAAGAACACACGTATTCCTCCAACAGTGATGTTCAACAACACATGTCAGGATTTCTGTCTGGGATTCCTACCACAAATTCAGAGTCCAGGCTTCTCATTGGGCCTGGTCATGTAAGCAGGAAGTATTGGCTCATACTGCCACTTGAAACTACTGATATTCCAGGGCATTGTACATCACAGTGTTAGCCTTGGGTGGGCAAGCTGGTACAGCGGGCTTCAGTGCCCTCTGTATGCAGAACAGCCATGCCAGAATGCTAGGCCCCCTGTGAGCATCCAAATTCTGGTACCTTACATGAGAAAAGGGTGTTGCACATGTAATTAAGTTGGATATTTGAAATGGAAGAATATTTTTGGATTAGATAGGAAGAGAGATAGAGTTTATGGTTTTAAAGATGGAGGAGAAGGTCGTGAGCTAAGAAATGCATACTGCCTCTTCAGGGTTCAGAAAACAAGGGAAAACGCAAAACAAAAACAATAACAACAAACCCCAAACAAACAAAAAAGCAAGGGCATAGATTTTTCTATAGAACCTTGAGAAGAAACACAGTCCTTCTGACCCATTTTAGAATTTTGATCCCAAGAAACGTGAGATAACATATTTGTGCTGTTCTAAGTTCATGGTAATCTGTTACATAAACAACAGAGAACTAAGACACTTAGTGATACTGGAAAGGTTCTGAAACCCAAGTTCATAGCTCCAGCCGTGCATGGGTCAGCTCTGCAAGCAAGTCCTTATAAAGGGGGCACCAGGTCTGTGATGTTAACACCTCACAATCCTGTAGGGCTCCGCCAATCACCAAACAGGTGAGAGCACAGTCGCCCACCCCACCCCCAGCTGACAGCTAGCCCGAAAGAACAGGCGAGCTAAGCCAGGACCAAAAGCGAGATACCGTCACTGTGGGCAATGTTATTACTGTAGGCAGAAGAAGATGCTTCAGCCACAGGGTCTCACCATGATGTGAAACAGCAATAGCTAATCTAGGATGTTCAGAGTCTCCAAGTAAGGATGGAGCCCAGCAGCAGAGCACCAACTTAGCACATAGGAAGTTTCACGTTTGATCCCTCACACCACCAAAGATAATTTAAAAATAAAGGGAAGGCGAAAACCAAACCAAGACAAAACACAAAGCCTTCAAATAGGAATCTGGGGCCCTAGCCTTCTATTTTGTCTTACTTCTTGTTCACAAACCTTGTTTTCTCCAAGCCAACTTGTTTAATGTCATCGAGGCAAGCCTTGCTGTTGACCAAGCCCCAGACCATGCCTGTATCTGGGATGTCTTTTCCATCCTCCGCTTTGCCTCCCATTTCACAGTGCAATTGACAGGCATTTGGAACACATTTTTGCGAGCATCCTATTTTCCAATTCTAGTCAGCGGATGCCATTTGGAACTTGGTTAGGATCCCACGGTGTGTTACTAGATTTAAATCTAGATTTAAACAGGCTTGTAAGTCACTGCCATCTGTAAGTGCTGAAAAGAACAAGGACTGTAGGAAACACTGTCCTCTTAGATGAGAAAGGAGAGCTGCTGTGAGAGTCGCCCATGACATTACCATTATTTTTTCTGGTGAGAGGGGGGCTTACTGACTGTCTGTGAATGTTCATTTCCTAAGTCTCACCACTGGGCTGTATGGTATTCTTCCCGGTACACTGATTGCGCCTGTCTTATAAATGCTAAGAGCTAACACAGTTAGAGAACCTCTTGTATTGCATTTTTGCCTAAGAGGCAGCTACAAAACCAGATGCTATTCCGAGGGAAAAGTGGAAAGTCTTGCACAAAATGGTGATTGGAAAGTGTTCCCATGGGGTTGTAAAAAAGAAACACAAACAAAGATTTATGGAATGCTTGTGTGCTAAGCCTTGCGCTCAGTTGCATGATGCAGAGCAACATAGGAAGGGTCTTTAGTCCATGCAACTTACAATACTTTATCATAAGAATGATAATAATTAAAGTCCAGAGGGAAGTAATTTGTCTAGTCCAACAACCATATATACAGACATTTGAAGCTTTGAGAAAATCTAGCATGTCCCCCTAAGAATGCTCCTTTGAATATTGTAATCTGTTTATTACTAGTTTTGCACTAATATTACATAATAATTGTCAATGAGCGCTTATTGAGTGGATTCCTTTATTCATGGCTGCCGCAAATCAACTTAAGGAAGGGTTCTTTGGGCTCACAGCTCGTGGTCAGGCAGTGAGGTGAAAGGAGCTTGGGGAATCTGGTCACATGGCATCGGCAGTCTGGAGACAGGGAGAGAAGTGCTGGCATTCTGCTCTTTCTTGTGTTTATTCAGTCTAGAATCCCAGCTCATGGACTGGTGACGCTCACATTCAAGATGGATCTGCCTACTACGATAGTCCAATATGGAAACCCCCTCACAGGCATGGCCATAATCTGTTTTCTAGGTGATTCCTCTGTTTTTCAAGTTAGCAATCTGTATTAGCCATAACCTAATTACTGTATCCTACACACCTGACACCAAGGAAAATATGAAAGATAATAGTAAGTTTAAAATTGCATGAGTTACTTGCCCTTTTGACTCATACATTATTACAGAGCCCTCAATAATAAAAGGCAGGAAAGCATAACAGATCTATTCCGTCAATATTGTATATAACACAGGATGCTTTAGAATGAAAAGCAACGGTCTAGGAAACAGTGTTTGCTTTTAGGCTTAGACACAGTGAAGAGTGGAGACAGCTGTTCAAAACTGACTAGACACAAAAGGGATGAGCTAGTGTGAGAGGCTGAGGGAGAACCCAGCCATGTCTGCATGTCCAGGTTCTTCCTGGTCTTCCTATGGAACATTCCTTCCTCCCAGATGTAGGCAAGATTCTTCTGGAATGGTTTATCAGATAAGGAGGCCAGAGAATTTCTTCTTGCAGAAAGGGTCAAGGTAGTCACATTCTTCAGCTTTGTGATTTGCTTGAGAGAAGAGAAAGGCTGGGGAGATAGCTCAGTGGTTAAGAGCACTGGCTTGTATTGTGGAGGACCTGAGTTCAATTCTCAGCATCTGCATGGTGGTTTTGAGTTCAGTTCTCAGCAACTACATGGTGGCTCACAACCATCTGTAACTCCAGTTCCAGGGGAGCCAATACATTCTTCTGACTCCCCTCCCCCCCTCCAACAGGGTTTTTCTGTGTTATCTCTGGCTGTCCTGGACTCACTTTGTAGACCAGGCTGGCCTTGAAGTCACAGAGATCTATCTGCCTGCCTCTGCCTCCCGAGTGCTTGGATTAAAGGCGTGTGCCACCACACCCCACAATTACAGACAGCTGTGAACTGCCATGTGGGTTCTGGGATTTGAACTTAGGTCCTTTGGAATAGCAACCAGTGCTCTTAACCACTGAGTCTTCTCCTCAGCCCCATCCTTCTGACTTTTGTGGGCATGTGATACATATACATACATGTAGACAAAGCATTTGCATACATAAAATAAATTTTTTAAAAAGCAGACTATTAATTAATAATTGAGTAAGAGAGAGAAGAAGGAGAAGGTTATCTAGTTTCTATGAGTCTTGGGACTGGGGAATTCTGCTTTCTGTGACTCCCTTTGGGGAGAAACTAAGAAGCAGGAGGCTACTTCTGAGGCCTTTTCAGTGTCCTTCATCTAAGAGTACTCAGGGTACCAAAGTAGTATACCTTGAGTAACATTTTCTGAGCCCTGATATTCCTCTATTAAAATGGTCTTTTACATTGGTTCTGTGATTTGTTATTTCTACCTAATTATTATTTACACTCCTCTATGCATCTTCTGGAAGTTCAGTCTCATTAAGGAATGTCCTATAAGATCACACAGCATGACCATCAGCTTGAGCGGGAAGAACGTGAAGGAGCAGGGAACATTCACACATCCTGAGTGGCACCTCTGTATTTTGGGCACAGGGTGGGGCCTCAGTCCTTCCGAACCACTGCTTGTGAGAGCCTGCTTCTGTAATAGTTTCAGGATGAACTATAGGCTTTGGTTTTAACATGTTAGCATTGGGTAGTTAGGTTGTGTGGCCTTTGTAATCCTGCACCTAAGGACCCATAGGCTGGACATAGGCTTGGCCTTGCCCTTTGTAGTTTATGTGCTGTAGAGCATGGTGTTTCCTGCCCTGTCAGCCGTCCCACTCAGTCACCCTACATGCCACAGGGAGGATGTGAGATTTTAATAGCTTGGAGACATAAAGAAGAATCAAGGGAGGAAAGAGAAAAATGCATTATTATTAAAATCCTTCAAATAAATACAAATGCTTTAAGAATTTCAGGATATGCTGGGCGTGGTGGTTCACACTTTTAATCCCAGCACTCGGGAGGCAGAGACAGGCAGATCTCTGTGAATTCGAGGCCAGCCTGGTCTACAAAGAGAATTCCAGGACAGCCAGGGCTACACAGAGGAACCTTGTGTCCAAAAAAAAAAAAAAAAAAAGAAAGAAAGAAAAGAATTTCAGGATAGTGACCCTACCCGATACCTTCTCATTTTTGTGTATGTGCAGATATGAGTACATAAGGCTGACCTGGGGAGTCTTCCTAATTTATTCTTCCCCTTACATATGTCCTTGAACCTGGAGTCCCATTACCCTGCTTGCTGCAGAATCTCTTCCTCTGCCTCCCACGCATAGGGATTGCAGAGCCAATGCCCCACCCAGCTGGCTTTCACAAATGTTTTGGGGAGCCAAACACAGAGGGAAATGCTCTACCCTCTGCACCATCTCCCCTAACCCTTGATTGTTTACAGAATCCTGTGCCTGAGATTTTTGACCACGCAGATCGATGGCTAACTTCTGAAACCCTAAGTGAAGAATGACATCCTGCCCAACGAAGTGTTCATGAGGCCATGAGACAGCCATGAGACTGAAGATTATGAAGACGTGTTCATGTCGGCTGCCACCTATCTGCAAAGGAATTACAGTCCTTAGCTGTCTGCCTCTCTCCAGATGTCCCAGACTGTTTCCTCTCTCCACCCAATCCAGCCATTATTTAAAGAAGCCACTTACTGTGTTTACTAAAGGCCCATTTGGGTTATCCATGGTCGAATATCCCTAGTGGAATCCCTCTTTTCATATCTTCTATCCAACTCTGATGCTGCCTGCGTCACAGCTGATTCTAGCTTAGGAGATGCGGACCCTTTAAACATTTCCCTGAGCAGGGTGGAATGGCAAAGCCTATGGACACACGGGAAGTGGTAAAAGCGGGTGCTAAGACTGATGTGAGATAGACCTGGTAATGTGTGACAGCTCAGCCACCTGCGTCCTTCACCCCGTAGCCCCATAGCCTCAGCTTTTCATCTCAGAAATGGCCATTGTAATTCTACTTACATCATCGTGGAGCTAGGATTACATGAGCAAAGACACCGGAAGTTCTCAGGCCAGCTTTGGCATATGTGGGGCGTAGGGTTTACTGGCGTAGGTGCGGAAGCCACAAGGCCAGCTGTGTCATCTGCGGAGAGCTTAACTGTGGCCTAGAGCTTTTCACAAAAGCATGATCAGGGGGTTAAAGACAAGGGATATTGCAGGGCTGCTAGCTACAGTCACGTGGCACATATTGGCATTACTCAGTGAGTCACGCGGCACATATTGGCATTACTCAGTGATGGACCACATATGCTGCTGTGGGTCCTGAGGACTGTAATAGAGCTGGGAAGTTGGCATCTAGCACCCACAACACTGTCCTCGCACAACACATAACTCACATGTGTGGTGATTCTGCATGAACAGACCTGGTATTGCTCTGTGTTACAGTGACACGGTGCACACACACCCGCCTCTAATGACAGTCATATTAAACACAGCACATGCATTGCAATTGGCAATCGTAACAGGCAGCTTTGTTGCTGGCTTATCTATTTATTATGCCAAACTTTTGTTGTTATTTTGGGATGTGTGAATGTTAAGTGGATACTGTTACTGGCTTATGTATCTACTATTCTATACCTTTTCTCATTTTCAGATAAAGTAATTTAAATGAGTTCACTCTCACACAGGATGGGACGCTGTCAGCAGCCTCCTAGCTTGTGTTCCGAGTTCCTCCTGATTGCAACAGGGGCCATGGGGAGTGACTAGCTTTCGTGTTCGGTGTGTGTAAATGCAGCCTAGGCTAATGCATAATGAGGAAACTGCCTGTGATGTATTCCTCAGAATAGCTGGCAGTCACTGAGTCATGCATGACTGACAGTGTGAACACTGGACAGATCAGGGGAAGGAGCTCGTCCCAGAACCCAGGAAGGGAAGCAGTTGCCAGCAGCTAGTCTGACAGGAGCTGTAGCCTTCTTGGAAGATTGCAGCAGCCCACAACCATCTGCCAGACAGGAATATCATACTCAAGGGATGAATGCTGCTTCTTCCCGCTCCTCCTCCCTCCCTCCCTCCCTCCCTCTCTCAGCTTCTTCTAGCACCTCCTTCCACTTGATACCAATTGAGAGGGAACCTGTTTTTACAGTCCACATGAGTCAACCTTCCAAGCCTCAAAGTGGGATGAAAGGGGCAGCAGAAACACCCTAGTAGAGCTAGGGAGATGCTCAGTGAATCAGAGCACTTGCTGAGCAAAGTATGGCAATATGAGTTCAAGTCTTCAGCAAACATGTAAAAGTCAGGCATGGCCACGGGTGCCTATAACCCCTGGAGACAGGCAGATCCCACATCTTTATGTTTAGTGAAAAATCCTGTCTCAAGGGACTAAGGTGAAGAGCAGGAAAGTTGACATCCTCTTCTGGCCACTGGCCACACACACACTCACACACACACTCACACTGAGAAACACACTGATACACATACTCACACACACACACTCAGATGAGGATGAGGATGATGAACTTTCTGGTAGAGCGGTTGCTCCTAGCTCATCTGCCCCTGACAACGGTCACGGAGTTTAGGCGTGAAGTCAGAGCTATAGACTGGGCAGAGAACACACAACCTGCCTGTTTCTATACAGACAGCATCTGAAACAGGGTTCACAGGGTTTCCCTCAGGAAGTAAATAACCACTTCTAACTAGCACCTCAACCGTGTGTAAACAGCACTTGGAAGCCAATTGAAAGCTGCCAAACAATTTGTTCTCTTACTTAGTTTATACTTTCTCTGGTGTTATTTACTCAACAAACAAAGATAATAGAATGAGAACATTTGCTTTGCACTCCTCTGAATTCATTGTCATTCTTTTTTTTTTTTTTTTTTTGGTTTTTTGAGACAAGGTTTCTCTGTGTAGCCCTGGCTGTGCTGGACTCAGTTTGTAGACCAGGCTGGCCTTGAACTCGCAAAGATCCGCCTGCCTCTGCCTCCCAAGTGCTGGGATTAAAGGCGTGCGCCACCACCGCCCGGCTTCATTGTCATTCTTGATCCACCTGAATCCCAAAGGTACAACTGGGTAAAAGGTCTGGTTTGTTTTGTTTTTAACACATGAAATCTATGAAATGATTTGGGACTTTACATTTGTTTGTTTCATTTGCTGAGGATGCTGTAACAAGGTACTACACATGGAATGACTTTTTTAAAAAAAGTATATTGTCCCAGGATTTGGGGGACCAGAAGTCCAAGATCAAGATGAGAACTGCCCCTTCCTTTCTGAAGGTGCAGAAAATGATGAGCTCTTCCTGGCTTGGGGCAGCATGACTCCAGTCTCTACACAGCTCTCCCATGTGCATGTCTATTTATATATGTCTTTTATAGGACAGCAGCCCTAGTGGATCATGGCCTCTGATGGCAAATTGATGCTCCAGTCTCACTCCATCTTGAGATTAAAAGCCATCCTGTTACACGTTCATTTCTGTTTTCTGTAAAACTTGAATTTAAACAAGTCTTGACCCATCTTCTGGAATTTGACATATTCCACACCTTATACCCTAACCTCCACCCTGATAAGATGTTCTGCCAAATAATTTTGAAATGTTCTGCCAAGTTCCTATGTAACTAAAAACCTTGGAAACCTCCTAGCCTTGCAGTTTTTTTTTTTTGGGGGGGGGCTATATAAGCCACACTTTTTCCTACATCCAGAGCTATTTTCTCAAATCCAGCTTTAGCGAGATAGCCCTGTGTGACAGAAAATAAAGCTGGCTTAATTGGGCCAGAGAGTTTGGGTGACGGTCTTTATTTTCATTTGGTGGGATCAACATGATCATGATTGTCAGCTTGAGACACCTGGGAAGAGGTCTCTCTGCCATTCTCTCTTTGAATACTCCAAAGGGAACTTTATTTGACATTATATCTACTACAACCTATATTTGATTTTTCCAAACCCGTGTAAAACCAGGCTGGCCTCTTAAGGATCGGCCTGCCTCTGCCTCCTGAGTGCTGGGATTAAAAGCATGCGCCACCAAGCCAGGCTCTGCTACTTTTAACTGAACATACAGATTGTATGTGTTTGAGAGATATGGCAGGAATCATGGGTGCTTTGGCTTCATTACAGAGTTAAGTTGGCATCATCAGCCCCTTGGGGAACCGCTCCCCATGTGCCTGTCATATAAACCACGTGGATTTCTTTTTTCTGGTTTTGTTTCTGCGCAGGCTGTGAGGCACCCTGTAGGAGGTGCCATGGGGAATCCCGAGACGATGGGGATGACATGTGATACCGTAAGATACACAGATGCAAAAGGTACATAAGATGTATCTTTGCTCATTTTGTTTGCCCGCTACAGGATGACGGGCTGTGGGACTGATGACAGATGGAGCTCGCTGAAGGATAGAATTCTGGAAAGAAGTGGGCGGAGGTGGGACTCCTCCTCCCTTCATTCATGAGCCTTTCTCTGGTGGGCAGTTGGCAGTTGTAATTCTGAACTGGAAGCTCATAGAATGGCAGATGAGCGGATGTTAGCAGCTTAAGAACTAGATGTATGTCCACAACAATGAGGAAACCTGAAAAGGAGATCTGTCGTCACTGGGAAGGGACACCCAGAGGCAGGTGTCACATGGCTGAAGCGTGGTGCTTTCTTGCCTTTGCTGAAGAAGGCACAGATGGGATGCTCACATCGGGACAGAGTTTCAGGGCTCTGGGACTTTGGAACTTGAAGACCACGGAAAACAACAGGGGCTCTGGCGAGCTGTAGTGGGCTTGGAGACGGCAGCCTCCCTTTCTGGTCCACTCAACCTCCCCTGCTTACATTTTGACCTTAAGCCAGAACTTGAGAGAGAGGAAGCCCAACTGCCCCTCACAGAACAATTGCTTTCTACTGTAATCCACTGAGTCAGTCAGTCACAGTGACCGGCCCTGAAGGGTGAGGACTCTGGGACCGTTCCTCAGCAGGAAGTCCATTCTTTGCCTTGCTGAATCGTGGGTTATCCGATTAGATACCCAGAGCCCAAGAGCACAGCCTCAGAGCAGGGCTCAGTTCTTAGTGAGGAGAAAGTACCAGGCTTGTCTTCCCATGGAAGGGACCTCCTCTTTTCTGTGGCTGCCACGTGTGTTGTAAATGGGTGCCCAGCATCCCTGTAGTCCCCTGATCTATAAGAAACACTACTACCTCCAGTCAACCTTCAGGCCTCGTGTGCCAGAGGTCACTGGACAGGACTGACCCTTCTCCACTGCCCTGGACTCCACCCTCTGTGTTTCTATCTCGTGGTTCTTAGTCAGACCTCTGAGAACACTTTCCTCCATCTCTGTCTCTGTCTTCCTGAGTTTCCTGCCTCATATGTGGGGTGAATGTTGGTTGAATGACAGAATGAGAGAACCCTGCCTTGAGTGGGATCTAAGTTCTGGGCTTATAGCTCATATTGACTAGGACATGGATTACATAAGACAAAGGGTATATGCAAGGCAAAATCTTCAAGTTACACAAGGGTCATCAAAGGATGCTATTTTAGCACTCTGGAGTTGAATGATTAGAAGGCCATACATTCAAGTTTTTTATAAATTAGTATTGAATGGCTTTGTCACCTCTCTGCAATTATGGTGACAAGCAGCTACTCCATCACTTCACAGTGTGGAACCTGGGCTAGGACTGGTGGGACAACTTAGCTAAGGAGGTGGAAGAGTCAGTCCTGGGCTCAGGACTCTGCCTCAGCTCTCCTTCCAGTAGACACAGAGCTTCCTCCGGGCCCTCGAACAAATACCATCGACTGGTCACTGAGCTGCTTGATCTGTTCATTGGATCTGACAGGGATTGACTTGGGCATTGTGTTAGGGAGACACAGCTCATAGAGGTCGTTTTCTGACTCTGGGGTTTTTGGCTCCACTTGTAGAGTCCCAGGAGACATTCCTAAGTGTGGAGTGAGGCCCCCCTTCCTTACTCAAGTGTAGAGAGCTGCGAAGTGCCGCGCCCTAAAGATGGCGCTGGTCTCCGCCTTCCACCAGCCCGACGGTGAGCGCTCTCTATGATAATAAGTTCATATTTGGCAAAGACCGCTGATCTGCTTGCTTCCGCATATGTAGACCTCTAAGATAGCACCACTTGGCTTTACTTGACTGGCTGTTCATTTAGTATTTAGCCTGTGGGTTGGGTCTGCCCCATTATTCGGAAGACTGTTTTCAAGGGACCTGAATAAACTGCTGGAGAAGAGTTTTGCGAGTTGCGTCATTCCTTGCTGGACAAGGGGGGACGCGACAAAGTGGTGGCCCATACGGGGACCCAGAAAAGACTCAGAACTCCTGCAGTGAGGTGCAACGTGTTGGTAAGTTCCTGGGATAAATCAGGACAATAAAGTTTCACGGAGATAGTGAACACAAAGTAAAGTTTCGCGGAGATTGCGAACAAAAAGTAAAGTTTCGTGGAGATAGCGAACAAAAGGTAAAGTTTCGCGGAGATAGCGAACAAAAGGTAAAGTTTCACGGGAAGTTGCGAACTATAAGGTCTCCGGGAGGGAGCAGTAAGGACCTCGGTAAAGAGGCAATAAAGTCTCCGGGAGGGAGCAATAAGGACCTCGGTAAAGAGGCAATAAGGTCTCCAGGAGGGAGCAATAAGGACCTCGGTAAAGAGGCAATAAGGTCTCCGGGAGGGAGCAATAAAGTTCCGTGATTCGGACGAGTAGAAGACACAACTGGCAGAGCAAGGTGAGGAAAGCAGAGAGTGCCTCACAGAAATGGAGCGCTTGGTCAAATCTGGGAAAGATACTTTGAAAGAGGATAGCTCAGAGTCTACAGAGGAACTTAAAAGGTTAACAAAGAAAATGGAGAAGTCATCTTTGAGGAAGAGTTCTGACTGCACCCGGATAGAGCCCTCAGGTCCGGGGCCGCCTGTGATGGCCCCGCCTTCATATAATGAGACTTCCCTCTGAGTGATCCTAGTGGGCGGTCATTCTGTCCAAATGTCTGGAGGGAAGTGAGACATGAGCTGTAATATCCTGTCTTTCAGGATGGAGGGGAAAGATCTGAGCAGGTAGACAGTGAAAAGGAAAGTAACAAAGGCGAAAGATTTGAGCAGGCGGCAGTCGGTGTGGGAGGAGCTGTTGCCATGGCGCCTGACACGTCAGCGGCAGTCGGAATGGGTGGAGTCGTTGTTACAGCGCCTTCAGCCACGCTGGCGGCAGCTGGTGTAAACAAAGCCGTTGCCATGGCGCCTTCAACTCCTCCCCCATATCCAGAAGCCACTCAGACAGAGCAGCCAGTTCAGTCCCTGAAAGTAGGGAGATCTTTCTGCCCAGGGATGTGGACACAAGTAAGAACAGAATAGAACATTATCCCACTGCACTTGCTGCTTTAGCCTTGAATGGTATCCAACAATGCTTGCAGTCTTTTGGAGTTGCTCCTGCCAGTATAATAGTGCCTTATTCCAGTTATCGAATTAAGATTTTGTGTGGCACTGTAGATGACTGGGCAATATTGCAATGTAGCTTTGAAGGAGTGATTGATAACCATTATCCTAAACATCCATTGCTATTATTTTTTAAGGAGCACCCAGTGATATTCCCTAAGGTTACTTCAGCAGTACCACTTCAAGGGTCACCAAATGTGTTTACTGATGGCTCAAAGACAGGCTGTGGAGCCTATTTGATAGAAAGACAAGAGCCCGTGTTATGTCAATTTCAACCGGGCTCCCCCCAAATAGTAGAATTGAAAATAGTAATTAAGGTGTTTAAAAAATGTCAATTTGCATTCAATTTGATTTCAGATTCAGTTTATGTGGTCAACGCAGTGAAAATATTAGAATTAGCAGGTCCTATTAAGAATAGTAGTACTGTATGTGCCTTATTACAAGAGTTACAAGTTTTAATCTGGCAGAGAAAAAGATGTTTTTATATTCAACATATCAGAGCACATACAGGATTACCTGGACCATTAAGTGAAGGTAATAATAAAGTTGATCAATGGACCAGGATGACATGTATTTTTTGGAGCTCATTCCTGGATCAAGCCAGACAGTTTCACCAATTATTTCATGTAAATGCAAAAACTCTACAGCAGAAATTCCATTTGTCTAGAGCAGATGCTAGACAAGTAGTTTTGGACTGTCCTCAGTGTGTGATTCATCATCATCCTCCCAGTGTGGGAGTGAACCCTAGAGGGTTGATGCCACTTAAAATCTGGCAAATGGACGTTACCCACATTTCAGAGTTTGGAACCTTAAAATATATTCATGTATCTGTGGATACCTGCTTAGGTATCATACATGCTACACCTATGAGTGGAGAAAAGGCTCGCAATGTCATAGGACATTGCTTAGAAGCCTGGGCTGCATGGGGAAAACCACAACAGCTAAAAATGGACAATGGAACAGCCTATACGGCTCAGTCCTTTGTCTCCTTCTGTAATCAGATGGAAGTACAGCTTAATCACGGATTACCATACAATCCTCAAGGACAAGGAATTGTGGAGCGTGCTCATCGCACTTTGAAAGAATGCTTACAAAAACAAAAAGGGGGAATAGGCCAAGGCCGTACCCCCAAGGAGAGAATGTCTTCCGTACCCCCAAGGAGAGAATGTCTTTAGCCTTATTTACTTTAAATTTTTTCAATTTGGATGCTCAAGGCCGCTCAGCAGCGGACAGACATCAGGATTCCCATGGTTCACCTAAAAGCATGGTGAAGTGGAAGGACATTCTGACAGGCTCTTGGCGGGGCCTGACCCCGTGCTAACATGGGCGAGAGGGCCTGTTTGTGTTTTTCCTCAGAATCAACAAGATCCAGTGTGGGTGCCTGAACGCCTTGTGAGGAAGATTCGTCATGAAGACCTTCCTAAGGATCCTGGTGATAGTAGCAGTGAGTATGTCAGGAGCGCAGAGCAGTTTGGGTTCAACAAGATTATTTTTCCTTTAGCCCCATGATTAGTAATATAGTGAATAAGTATTGTACAGGAATGCTTGATATATCTACTAGGGATCCTCAACAGACAGCCACCAATCCTTTTGATTTGTGGCTTTTGTGTGGAGTAAATGGAAGTTGCATGGACTTGGGACCTGTCATTATGCTAGGGGGAGGAATTTATCAAAGAGATAATTTTTCCCTAGGGTCTGCTACCAGATTGGATTTCTCTAGCAGTAGTGGCTCTGGTACTTGGAATTCTTTATTTCATTCTTACCGCAACAAGAACTTTTCAGCTTCGCCAGTATGTCTCTGGCCTCCTTTTCTGTGGATTGTAAGTAATGGGAGTGCATCCTTGGGTGAAGAAAAGTTAGTATGCACTCCGGGCACATGTTTTTATGCCCTATGCTGGAATGCCACAGCCTTTCCTGTGGCTGTGGTGACTAGAATGCCTCGATATGTACCAGTTCCTGTAGAGGCTCCTAATACCATGATGCTATTCAGGTTTAAAAGAGATTTTCGCATCACTGCAACTATTGTTACTGCTATCACTGTTGCTGCTGTGGGAGCTACTGCCTCAGCTATTGCCTTGTCTAGTTCTATACAGACTGCCAATGCCCTGAATAACATCTCAGCCACTGTGGCACAGGCATTGGATACTCAGACCTCTATGAATTCTCATCTCAAAGGAGGTCTTATGATAGTTAATCAATGCATAGATTTAATACAAGAACAGATTGATTCTCTTTGGCAACTAGCACAATTGGGGTGTGAGTGGAAATTGCAAGGTTTGTGTGTTACTTCCGTACAGTATCAAAATTTTACAAAAGCTGCTAATTTGTCTAGACAATTGTCAAAGTTCCTCTTACAGGATTGGTCGGCTGAATTTGAAAATTTGATGAGAGAGCTGAGAGCGACAATCGTCCACATCAACTCCACTCGGGTGGATCTGAGCCTGGCTACTGGCTTGACTTCCTGGATACAGACGGCTATGGATCATCTTAAGGAGTGGGCGGGCGTAGGCTCTTTGGCGATACTAATGATACTAGCCTCTCTGGTTTGCCTATGGTGCATCTACAAAATGAGAACCACACAAAAGCGTAATGTAGCCATGATTATACAAGCCCTTGTCACCATTGAGGCGGGCCAGTCCCCTCAGGCATGGCTTGCTGCCGTGAAGTAAATCTTCACTAAGCATAGTCCCTGCCCACTGAGGTATTCGTTCCACGGATATCAGGGTCTGGCAAGTCAGTGACGGAGTTGACGGGTAAGTCTCGGCCACCTAAGACAGGGCAGTCCCGAGTGGGGAGGCTGACCCAGAGACGGGTAAGAGTTTGAGCACCGCCCTCCTACAGGCTCAGGCCCACCGTGAGATCCCCAGATAGAGGGATTACGAAGCCTTTCCAGGGACTTTTACCAATTTTAGAAAAAATAAAAAAGGAGGAACTGTAGAGAGCTGCGAAGTGCCGCGCCCTAAAGATGGCGCTGGTCTCCGCCTTCCACCAGCCCGACGGTGAGCGCTCTCTATGATAATAAGTTCATATTTGGCATAGACCGCTGATCTGGCTTGCTTCCGCATACGTAGACCTCTAAGATAGCACCACTTGGCTTTACTTGACTGGCTGTTCATTTAGTATTTAGCCTGTGGGTTGGGTCTGCCCCATTATTCGGAAGACTGTTTTCAAGGGACCTGAATAAACTGCTGGAGAAGAGTTTTGCGAGTTGCGTCATTCCTTGCTGGACAAGGGGGGATGCGACACTCAAGTCCATATGGCTCTTTCAGTTGA
Organism: Lophiomys imhausi; assembly: GCA_907164525.1. Classification (NCBI taxonomy): domain Eukaryota; kingdom Metazoa; phylum Chordata; class Mammalia; order Rodentia; family Muridae; genus Lophiomys; species Lophiomys imhausi. The sequence goes on along the minus strand of CAJQZJ010032563.1, from coordinate 14,091,300 downwards.
GCTGTGTGAGCTCTGATATTGCAACTCACACTATGAGAGTCTTCTTACACAGCCAACAACACACCATTATTAACCAGTGTCAGTGGTAGAGGACTTGCCTGGCATGTCCTGGGTTCCATGCCCAACACAGGCAGAAAATAAAACAGGAATATATGGGCCAATCATTTCTTGTCAGACACTGAGATCCCTGCAATTTCAATATGTTAAGATGATCATAACTAATTTCTTGCACATACATCCTTGTGTCTATGTCCTGCAGGGTCAAAGGTTATGTCATGGGTCTCCATTCCCATATTCCCTTCTAGAAAGGCTTATCAAATATTCTTTTTGTGTACATGTTCACATGTGTGTGCACATGTGGGGATGGCTGCACATGCAACTGTGTGTGTTTCTGGGTGGAGGCCAGAGTCTAACATCAGTGTCTTGCCCAACTGTTCTCCACTTTAGTTTTTGAGGCAGTATCTTTCCCTGAATCTTGGAATCGCTGACTCGGCTATCCTGAGGGATCCCCGTGTCTCCATCTCTCAGGTGCTGGGGTTGCAGGCTTTTCACGTGCCTTCAGGAGACCTGACTCATGTCCCCACGCGTGCATGACAAGCACTTTAGTGACTCTAGCATTCTTCCGCCATCATTGTAGAAGGACGATAGCATCTCCCTAGCAACCCAGCTGCTAATTGCAGGTTTGGTGTTAGGAGTAAGATAATATGCACCAAACAGCTTGGTAACAATTATTAGCTTTTCTTCCCCCCATCAGAATGCAATTTTTGCTTTGGGAGGGAGCAATTATTTGAGTTCTTGGGCATTTTTCTTAGAGCGTTGTGTGCATTGTACAGAGTAAACTTACCAGAAGCTCTGAGGACTCCATTGGGATGTCCCCGTTTTGTGGATGGGAAAGCTGAGGCTCCTGTGACGTAACGGCTGGTCTAGGTCAAAGTCAGCATCTGAGCCCAGGTCAGCCTGATTTCAGACCCTCACTTTAGCCTTGGTAGACTACGTAAACACGGCAGTGTGCCACCACGTCACACATGCCACCATGTCACACACGCAGTGAGACAATTCGCAGTTCTTCCAGGATCACTCAGGCCCAGCTCCGTGATAGTAGTTGAAAAGAGAAAAGTACAGCCAGGAGGTGGTGGCACACACCTGTAAAGCCAGCACTCAAGAAGCAGAGCGAGTTCCAGGATAGCCAGGACTACATGGAGAAACCCTGTCTCAATAAAAAAAGGAAGAAGAAAAAAGAAGAAAGAAATACATAACTTGAGATGTCAGAGTTTCCATGGTGCTGTCGCCTCTACTTTTCCTGTTTGTAGACATACCCAAGTCAGCAGGAGCACCCCCAAAACACCCTGTTGGCAAGGCTGGAAATGGCACCTGGTGTCTTTTATCCCATCCCCGTGAAACCCCCTGGTTTATGGAAACTTACAAAGCCCTTGCATGGCTGCTTGCTCCATCAACACCCACTTTTCTCCTTTTCCTCTTGCTTTTTTTGGGGGGTGCAAACATAAAACACATGGCAGTTATAAAATGATGCATTCTCTTATGTTGACAAAAACTCAGAATGTGAGGCTGATACGACAGCTTGGTGGGTACAAGACAAAGGGTCTGAGTTGGACCCCCACTTCCCACCGCTGACAGAGCCATCCGCCTCCTCAGAGCTGTCCTCTGACCTCCATATGCTCACCGTGACATGGGCACTTTGACTCAGACCCATCATATACACTCATAATAATAACAGCAATATTGTATTATTAATATTACCCAATTAATAAAATAATAATATTATAATCCTTAATGGTAATTTGATCCTAGGCTTCTGGGGGGAAAAGCAAAATCCAAATAAGTAGAAACTCAAAATTTTGAGCCAAACACATTAGGATGAATTGTTCTCATATTCACTTCCCACAGCCCCCATTGGCACATTAGGACAATGTGAAAACCATCACAAGTGACAGCTATCTTCCGGTGTCCACCCCCGCCCCCCAGACCAGAGCTCAGGTGCCCAGGCTGCAAACTTAACAAAGGCCACCAATTAACAAAGCTCAACCTTCTTGGATTGTGTGTCCAACCAAGGCCTTGGGCACACCTGCTATACTCCCACATCATCCTTCTGAGACAAAGTGGAATAAGATGGCAAGATGCCACCATGATGACGTGAGACCTTGTAGCCTTCTGGTGACAGGGTGTGAGAACTCAAGCAGCTTGCCATACTTGTGGCCTTAGGCCAGCTTTGAGTCCCACACCTGGAATTGGTGAGGGATGTGATGGTTTGAGTATGAAATATCTCCCAAAGTGTCCTATGTTGAAGGCGTGGTTGCCAACTAATGGGCTTAATCCCTGCATGCATTGCATCATAATCTGATGGCATCATTGCAAGGTGGTGAACACTAAGAAGTGGGGCCTACTTGCAGAAGTAGGCCTGGAAGTGTAAATCTATTCCTGTCTATGAATCCTTTCTCTCTTTACTTCTATCTGTCATGAAGTAAGCGGCCTCCTATTGCCATGAGGGGTTTGCCTTGCCTCAGGCCAAAGCAATCTTGGACAGAATCTTTCAAACCTTGAATCTGAATAAACCCTTTCTTCCTTGATTTCAGGTATTTTGTTACAGTGACCAACACAATGAGCTATTATTACATTAACCTCTCAGCTCTATGCGAGGCACGATCTTCAAAGAAGTCTCATTAAGAGCTGGGAACAGGGGCTGGAGAGATGGCTCAGTGACTCAGAGCACTGGCTCCTCTTCTAGAGGACCCAGGTTCAATTCCCAGCACCCACATGGAAGCTCACAATTGTCTGTAACTCCAGTTCCATGGGATCTGGCGCCCTCTTACAGACATACATGCAGGCAAAACACCAATGCACATAAAATAAAAATAAATATTTTTTCTTTTTAAGTGCTGAGAACAAGTAAGGGAACCAGGTATGCTGTGAGATGTGTCTTGCATCCTCTTGGCTCTTCTGTCTTGGATGGGAGGAGACAGCATCTCTGCAGGACCCAGTGGTGTTGGTGTGGCTCCCACCACGGCCTCTAGCTGCCGTGCCCAACTGCCCAATTGCATGTGCTTAGCCATCTTCTGCTTTTGTCAATCCATGTTTCCTGAGAGCAAACACTGGTACTTCTCACTCCTCATTTCACTTGGCCTCCTGCTGGGTTATTACACTAAACATAGAGCACTGCAGGTTTTAAGAAAGGATGAAAATGGTCAGTTCACACTGGGCTGCCCATGAAAAGCATCTGTTTTCATCAAAGCAGAAGGTCAAAGAACATTCTTAATCTGCTTCAAATTACTCAGTTATGAAAGTGGAATCAATCAAAGGTTTGCCAACCAGTCAATCAGAGATCACACAGTTTCAAATCAACCTTCCTCAGTGTGTACTTGATGGGATAGCTCTTCTGAGAATGCTAGTAGGCATTAACACCGTGTTGGAAATAATCCTTCGCCAATAAGATGTAAGGCAAAATGGGTTGCACACAGTTTTCCATCACTGGGCTTCTCAGAGCTCACGAAACCTGGTTGCAAACCTCTCAGGGTAGGGGATATCTTCTAAGTTGATGTTCAAGCTCCCAGATTCATGTTCTTCTAAATACACTTTGGAAAACAGATATAAATACCAAGGAAGTGAAACTACCCTTCCTAATTGTTCTAGAAAGACAACTGGGGAAGTGATTATCTGAAAAAAAAAATGCCAGAGAATTCCCTCCTTTTGTGGCCAGATGTCAAGAATTTAAGAGGTAGGGGACTGCAAGTTTTGGAAACAAAGTGGCACATATACAGAGAGTTCTTCTGCCCTGACCACCTGTCATAGAAGGCATATATAATAAGTGTCCTAAAGAGGGTAGATCACTCACTGCCTGGCATGCTGGTGCAGGCATTCGGACCCAGTGTTTGAGAGGTGATGGCAAGAGGCTGCCACTGCCCCTCATTTCTCCAACTTCATGTCCAGCAGGCAACGTGGTCAGGTCCCTACAACTCCTTGGGATGGTCACCTGACCATCCTGGTTATTATTGGATCCAATCACTGGACAATTTGGAAGTTTCAGGAGACTCAGCTGAGGTTCACATGTTCTATCACTCCAATAGAGAAGTAAAAATGGGAGGAAAATCAATACACTATTTAGTTATTGGAAGCAACTGGCTGCTGGTGGTACAAATGAGAGACGTCCACTGTGCTAGATGGGAGGGGTCATTTAGCTCAGAGGATAAAAGTGGAATTCTGCAGCTGGACACTCTATGTTTAACTCCTGGCTCTACCTTGTTACCTGAGTGACAAGTCTTGCAATGTCATGTGCCTCTGTTTTCTCTCCTGACACGTGGAGATGAGAGTGTTTACTTACTCCTGAACTTCTGTATGCACACCACCGAGAGTGTGCCCAGTAGGAGCTGTGCCCTCTTGATAGTACCTACTTCCCAGGAGATGCCTGGACTCCAAGGTGCCCTTCAGATATGCACACATACTTTCCTGACTATCTTCTTCTTGTTTTTAAAAAAGATTTATTTATTTGTTTGTTTGTTTAATGTTTATGAGTGCTAGATCTGCATGTACACTTGCAGCCAGGAGAGGGCATCAGACCACATTGTGGATGGTTGTGAGCCACCATGTGGTTGCTGGGAACTGAGGCCCTCTGGAAGAGCAGCCAGTCCTCTTACTGCTGAGCCACCTCTCCAGCCCCCTGGTTGTCTTCTTACGCTTTCAAAATTATGAAGCTGGCAGGAGCAACTGTGAACCAGCAAGTGTCCATAGAAAGCCGGGTGTTTCCAGCACTGGGGAGCAGAATAATTGCTCTCAGTTCAAGGCCAGCTTTGCACATAGTGCACAGAGCCATCTAGGCCACTCCTACAGAGTGGGAGTTGAGTTAATAAGTAAACAAACAGAGCTGTGGATAAACGGTGTCATCAAGGGCCAGGGAGACGGTTCCGTGGGTAAAGGCACTTTACAAAAAGCCGGAGCACCGGAGTTCAAGTCCCAGTGCCCACTTAAAGGCCAGGCATAGCTGTGGGTGCCCATGACTCCAGCACTGGGGTGAAGACAGTCTGCTCCCGGGAACTCCCTAGTGCTAGCCAAACCATGGAGCTTCAGGCTCTCAATAACAATAATAACAACCATAATAAATGGCAAGGTGTATACTTATGGAAGGCATCCAGCACCTTCTTCTGGCCTTTGCATGTGCACTCATGGGTGTGTGCAGCCATTCAAACACAATATGCATAACATATTACACACATTCTCCCCACAGCAAAAGCTCATCAAGGATTGGTCAGCACACGGGTACACACCTACCGAATAGGCAATTCCTGCCGTGCCTGCGGGCTCAGCACGTAAGCCTGCTAAGTTGAATGCCTCACTTCTAGAACCTCCAGACTTGAGGGGAAGGTGGGCATGAAGCAGGCTAAGGATGTTCCCGGTTGGTATAGTAGCATGAATGAAGCCCTGGAGTCGATCCCTGGTTCTACTGTGGGGTCCTGCCAGGAAGTGGGTCTCTTGAGACCAGGCAGCAACAGCCTGCAGGAATACAGTCCACTGTGCAGGTATGTCGCCGTGGGTGGTGCCACACTGCTGATGGGAGGAAGGAAAGAAGGGAGGGGTGACTTGATAGAGATGGCAAATGTTTCATAGTTTGCTTGCCTTTTATTTCTACAAATTCAGTTCAAGTAGGGATTAAGCTCAGTCGTAGAAGGCACTTGCAGCATAGCAGATTCAAGGGCCTGGGTCAGATCCCCAACACTAGGAAAAGAAAACAAGCATTATCTTAGCACTAGATTTCATCTCATATCTTTAAGAACATCCCCCAGATAGGCAGTGGTGGCACATGCCTTTAATTCTAGCACTTGGGAGGCAGAGGCAGAGGGACCTCAGTGAATTTTTGAAGCCAGCCTGGTCTACAGAGAGAGTTCCAGGACAGCCAGGGCTACATACTAGAGAGACTCTGCCTCAAAAAAAAAAAAAGTTAAAAAAGGAAAAGACAAGTAAAAGGAAAAAAAGTTTAATACTTTACTCAGTCAAAAAGAGTCCTAAATCACTGCCTTCAGAATCAAATAGTGATGCCATATGTTTATGTATATAAGCAAGACATTCTTACACACACACAAGAAAGGGGTACCAGAGAAATACAAATTGTAATGACAGTGACTGGGTATTTGTGATGGAACTTGAAGCTATTTTGTTGTTCAAAGTTTATATGTTTTCAAATTTCTACTATCAACAATTATAATTATTACCCTTATAATTCAGGATGTATATGTATATATATATATTAAATATATAGTATATATAATATTACATGATAATGTAATAACAATACTGGCTGTTGCAACACAGGGTCTGTGATGTCCACATGAGGTCTGAGAAACAAAGGAGAAACAAAAGGAAAGAAGGGAAGGGGTCAGGGAGAGGAGTGATTAGGAAGACAAGGTGTCATCAGGAATGGGCAGGGGCTGACAGAGTGACAGGAGGTGAATGTGATAACAACACACTGAATGTGAATGTGGTATTCCCAAAAAATCTTTTAAGTAATTAAATTAAAAGTTTAACAATCCAAGAAAAACAAATATGTAATATAATATTGTGTAATATAATAACAATACACAATAAGTATAATATAAGTAATTATAATTATATTTTATAGTAACAACACTCACACATAAATTTAAAATGTGTAGCATCTGTAATGATCACCTGCAACTGGGTGAGATTGGGTTGTTGTAAGGAGCCTGTAAGCAGCCATAAAGAAGGGCTGCAGGAAGTTTAGTAAAGTAATTTAAGTATTGGATTATAAGTAATAGCTTCTCGTTTAGCTGCAATGAGCTGTCAGCCACAGCCCAAGCTGAGACCAGCTGTAGGAGCTAGATAAGAAGATAGTGAGTGCCGCCCTATGCGCAAGGAGCCCATAAGAAGCTGTCAGCCACAGCCCAGCTGAGGCCCAGCTGAAGGAGCCAGATAAGAAACTAGTAAGTGTCGCCATATGCGGGTGACATAGAGATATGTTAATTAAAGCTGAGATGAAAGTATAAGAAACCAAAGGAGACAAGCAGTAAGTGGCGATCAGTCTTGTCACTGACGTCCAGCCTCTGTCTCTATCTTAGGTCTATGCCCCTTCCTCAGACCTTGTGCTGAGACCTCTCTCTCTATCCCTTGCCCATTCACTCAGGCCTTGAACTGAGACTAGAAATGGGGCTTTGCTCCGAACATCGACGCAGGGAAGCAGGAGAGCCACGGTCTTCGGACAGGTCGTATGATGTGTGATGTGGGAATATTAACATAATTATAGGATGTGGTGGTTATATATATTGTAATATTAGTTATTCTAGCTTTAATGACCATTAAGTGTTTCTGTTTGATGCAGCTATCCTGATCCTATAGAAGTTGAAATATTCCATCTAGTATAAGTTGTTAATAATAAATATTATAAAAACCAGCCTGCCTAATTGTATTCCATTTGACCTCATTGGGTGGCGAGTGCCGTCACCTGGTCACACGACTCCCTTCCACAGAGAAGGAGGTGTGGGGATTTGGATGACCAAACCGCGCTCCCCACAGTTGTTTATTTCCCCACATTCCTTCTGCAGCTCCCTGTCTGGGTCATCCAGAAACCATCCATGTTTTCTCTTTGGATCATTTGTCTTTTCTTCAGTGTGGGCTGGGATTGTGCCTTCCCCTCTTCTGGCTCTGTGTACACAGGGGACCCAGTGCCTGGGACCCAGTGCCTGTGATTCACATCTCTGATGTTAGTATTGCCCATTGTCCTAAACAGTCCACCTGGGCATTGAGGCAAATAGATGGGAAGAGTCTTTATTCTCATTATTTGCTTTGGTTTTGCTTGTTTGAGATGGGCATTCACTCTGCAGCTGCTCAACCTCCCAAGAACTGGCCGTACATGCATGTTGCCACCATACCTGGTGCACCCTGCTTTTGAATTGCACTTACTGTAGGGCATGTAGCTGCTGGACAGTTAGGAAAACAGATGACCAAGGTGACAAACATAGGGCTGCCCAACCACGCTGAGTTTAGATTAGAGAGGCCACATACAAGACAGCTAGACAAGGCTTCCAGAGAGAGGGAAGCCTACAAGGTGGTCTTGAAGAGTACAGTATCTTAGTCACTGTCCTTTGGTATGAAGAGACTCCATGACCAAGGCAGCTCTTATAAAAGAGAGCATTTAATGGGGGACTTGCTTACCACTACAGAGGTTTAGTCCATTAGCATCATAGTAGGGAACGTAGTGGCAGGCAGGCACTGAAACAGAAGCTGCGAGCTACATCCTGATCTGCAGGCACACACAGAGAGAAACGCTGGGCTAGGTGTGGTCTTTTGAAAGCTCCAAGCCCACCCCCAGTGACTCACTTCCTCCAACAGGCCACACCTCGTAATCCTTCTAATCCTTTCCAACAATTCTACACCCTGATAACTAAGTATTCAAATATATAGATCTGTGGAGACCAATCTTATTCAAACCAGCACACATAGGCAAGTGTAGCTGGAGGGTAACTAAAAGGGACATGCCTGGGGTGTTTGTGAGGACCTCCGTGTGTGGCCTGCTAGAGCAGGAATTATGTTGAATTGTCTAGAATGGGGAGACAGGTCCCACAGACCTCTGGTGTTAGCTGCAGTGAAAATGCTTGTTACCTTTGGGGCTGTGAGGGTTATAAACAAAGGCCTTTGACTATCAGCAACAGAAACCCACCAAAGTTGGCGAATTAAAGGGATGTTTATGGCAAGTCTCTTAGTATCAAGTACCCCCTTCCTGTCCATCAGACCTCTCCCCTAGCCTCTGCCCCAGTGCTCCGGGACTCCAGTGCCTGTGCATAGTGATTGACATCTTAGCACCATGATGTGATGAGGTTAGTGATAGCATTTAATAGCCTAGGGAACTTGAAATAGCAAAAGCATGGACTTTAAAATATTGGATGACTTCTTTGATCATAGGATTGGGGGCGGGACATGCCCTGAGGCACCCGCTCAGAGATCACAATCTCTGGACGCCTGTCATTTCACATCCCTCTGCAAAAAGCTTTTGAAGATTTGGAGCCCAGGGGCATGACTTGAAAGCCTGTGAAAGCTTCTGCCAAAGACATTTAAGTCAAGATTCATGTAGACAGAGGTTTGGCTCCTCTTTCTGTTTTACCTCCTCCTTGTCTGGCAGAGAAACTCACATCAGTCTCACCTGAAGGCTTCACCCTCTTGTATTGACCCATTGCAGGTCTGGAGACGGATTCTCCCTGAGATTCTGGAGCACCTAGGTGGGGAGTTGTCTCCCCTTGGAGCCCATGGGCTTCAGATCGGATTGGATGGAACACTGAAGCAGGACCCTTGCAGGCCTGAGGCATCTGAATAGGTGAGCCTGGGAGACTTTTCATATGCTAAATAATTGGTCTCTAAGACTGCAAGGGCGATTCCTGCTTGATAAACTTCAGAGACTTTGGGACTGAAAGATCTGATGAAGGCCAGCCATCCATAAGGACCCACACTCAGAGGAAAATATCCTTTTGAGAAATCTTAGGTTAATGTTAAATGTTTGTGTTATAGGTATTAACAAGTTTTAGGTGCTAGGTTTTAGAGTTAAGAGTTTGGGTTTAGGATTTAGGAACTTTATAGGCAATTGTTAGGTAATTGTTAAATATTAATAAATATATGTGTGATATAAATAAAAATTTACTGTTACACCATGACACCATTAGGACCTTGATAAGAGCCAGCTAAGACTTGCTCATTGAGAAGCACAGATGTGGTTGTTTTATTCTGTTTTGTTGGAGGGTGTTCTTCGAGCCCATGTTTCATTTCAGCCAGATTAAGAACAGGTGGACAGAATCCCCTCTGGGCCCAGGAGAGAGCAGCAAGCCTCTCTTGCTTAGTGTCTTGTCTCCTGTGCAATCTTTAGACAACTATAAAAGTCTCCAACTTTACCTTCCAGTGGTACACACTGGCTCCCAGTAGGATGAACCAGGATGATACACCCAAGGCATAGGTGGGAATGTGTGGCTGGGACTCTCCTGTTTCCTTGAATGCCAGCAGTATTAGAACCGCAGTTTCCTCTCCCTAGCAGCCGTGTCCCCCATCCTACCCTCTTCACCTCCCTAGCTTCCCTTCCTTTACTCTCCCTTCTGCCAGGTAGCATCACAGAGTATCTTGCCTGCTTTGCACCCCTTGAGAGGTGCATAACGGGCTTCCACTTAGAGGCTCGCTTGACATCAGTGACGTAAGAGTGTGGTACTGTCCTATAGCCTCCTCACTCAAGACCTTGGGGCCGACAAGTGGGCAGACTAAGACACTACCTCCCCCCCACACCCCGATTTCTTCCTGCAAGCTGAAGAGTCTGTGGGTAGGTTTGCTGGGCTCCCCCACACCTGCCTCTGTCCTGTTAATTTAGCAACAAGACTGAGAAAGTTGGGTTTTCTGGTATCCAAGGTTACACTGCTCAGACAGCTGCTACCTGCTACTCGTACATACGGAACCAGTTGATGAACCGAAGGTTTTAATTGTGTACAGGTGGCATGCCTAATCTGGGTCTGCTCATGAGACTCCTTCCATTAGTAACAAGAGCTCCGAGTGTGAAAAGGAACATTGGGCTCCCTTTTCTATGGTTCCTGTCACCTCCTGGAATCAATGGAAACAGCTCCCCTTCTTCCTCGCCAGGAATAAGGGAAACAGACTATGAATGAAGGGGAGAGGAAGAGGGTGGTAGACAGGGAGGATGGATCCTTGTGTTTGTCTACTTACATGGATTTACATAGCAAGACGACAGGGCTCCTTCATATTTCATAGTTATAAACCTGGGTGGCCCTCTCTGGCTGCCAACTCTCAGCGCAGCTTCCTCACACCGCTTCATTAGGCCATGAATGTTTTCTAGAAAAATTGCACAGATATCTCAATGTGACCCTATGAAAGACTGAGGACTAGAAAGGTGTTAAGGGGCGCACTGATTAAAGTGAGCAACCGGGGACTTTAAATAGCCCACCTGTGAGCTCAGAGCCTGAGAATGGGACATGGTCCTGCTCAAGGCAAGTGACCTCTCACTGGAAGGGGACTTTCAGAGCTTCTTCCTAGAGTTTGCTCAGAGAAATTAAAATAATCCTGTTAGCTCCAAACCAGTTTCCAATGAAAGATTCAAGGTTATCATGACAATATTCTCCAAACAAACCCAAACCAATAACTAAAAAAACCAAGTGGTTTGATCAAAGACAAAAACAAGAACATGTTTGTTACTCAGCTTGTGTCATTTTGTGGAGATGGTGGGTCCTCAGACAACACCAAGCGCTTTTAAGTTGTTTATTTTACAACAGCAACAAAAAAGAAACACACACCCAACACTGCTTTGTTTAAAGGAAAACCAGATGTGGTTGTGCTGCAATGCTGTCACTTGGGATCTGGAGGCAGCAAAAGCAGGAGTTCAAGGTCACCCTCAGCTGCATTTGAGGCCAGTCTGGACTACACAAAACTCTGTCTGTAAACACCGAAGGAAAAGAAACAAAGGAAAGAACAATATATATTGAAACATTACATATGTATATATACATATATATTGTATATGTATACACATATATACATTGTAAATATACATATGTTTCCAGGAAATACTCTTAAGACTTGATTAAATGCTCTATAGATTTGTGATATGCAGAGTTGAGTCAGGTGTGACCACTCAAACCTGTAATCCTGGCACTTGGAAGGCTGAGGCACAGGGATTACATCAAATTCCAGGCCAACCTGGGCTACAGGCCAACCTGGACTACAGGGTAAGATTCTGACTCAACGAAACAAAAATTTAAAGCAAACAACAAACAAAACGCCTGAACACGTTAAGTCACATGATGTGCTTGTTCAAAATGGATTTGTATACTTTCATTTCTCTTCAGATCATATGATTTTTTTGCCATTTAAAATGTATTTGCGTTGTTTCTATTGTTTCTTAAAACAAGTGACAACTTAAAATCATAAGAAACATTTTAGGAACTTACTGCCTCACAGGGTGTCACCTTAAATCCATGTTTCCGTTACATTTAAAAAATTTATTGATTGGGGGCATGCAGATGTCAAAGAGCAACTGGCAGAAGTTGGTTTTCCCTGTTCACTTGTGAACCTGGGGATTGAACTCAGGTCTTCAGGCTTGCTGGAAAGACTTTACCTGCTGGAGTGTCTCATTGGCCCTGCATGTTTTCACTTAACTTTTAAAAATATACCACTGGGGATGTAGCTCAAGATTTACCTAGCATGCACAAAATCATGAGTGTGATCCTTAATACAAACATACATACACACACACAAACACATACATACATACATAACATCAAAACCAGAGTACTCCAGGCTGTTTGTCTAGGATCTTGGCCTTCCCACATTATACTCTGAAACTCACAAGGTAGATGGTATGGACACTTCATCCTTCTTTGTATGTGACAAGTGTTAGGTTTGAGGACTGAAACCATCATCCCTGGAGTTCAGAGTCTCCGTAATCAATCTTGGGAAGCTACACAGGGTGGAAGCTGGTGGGACATGAAACCTGATTGAACTGGACTCCAGAACCAGGCTCCAGATTTTGTCTAGGTTTGATTATATTACATTCTCCACCAACCACAGAGAAAATGGGTCAGAGGGGCAGCTTCCATTACAGAGGTCAGCAGATTTTGGGCACCATACCAGGGGATCCTTTTTCTTAGGAGGCAGAGGCACATGGATCTCTGTGAGTCAAGGCCACCCTAGTCAACAGAGTGAGTCCAGGACAGTCAGGGACATACAGAGAAACCCTGTATAAAAAAAAAAAAAAAAAGTGTGTGCTACCATGCTTAGCAATTATAGAGAGCTGTGAACTGCCATGTCAGTGCTGGGATTTGAACCCTGGTCCTTTAGAAGAGCAACCAGTGCTTTTAATACTGAGTCATGTCTCCAGCCCCTATATATTGGTTTTTTGAGACAAGGTCTTTCTGTGTAGTACTGGCTGTCCTGGAACTCACTCTGTAGACCAGGCTGGCCTTGAACTCAAGAGATTCACCTGCCTTTGCTTCCCAAGTGCTGGGATTAAAGGTGTGTGGCCACCATGCCCGGCAAAAGTATTTTTTAATTTAAGCAACTATTAGGTATTCTAGGTGTTAGTAATATAGCAAAGAATAGAACAGCCTTTATGACTTTTATAATCCATGAGAAGGGAGATGTAGACAAATAATTCTGTATGTAAATTATGTACTAGGTCATGTACATGGCAGCTCCCTTGAGTAAAGGGAACTGAGATTTGTATGTACATGGAAACTTAAGGCTGGACAACTGGGGATGATCAGAACTCAGGGCTTGGACTCAATAAGGCAAGGGAGAGAGCACAGCATCTAATTTTTTACAACAATTTGGCTAGTCTAAGGAATGCTTAGGTAACTGATAAAGCATTGTTTCTAAGTACATCTGTGCAGTATCCAGAAGATAGTGTCATTGTAATCAGTTGACTGAGAAGAAAATCCTCGCCTCACGGGTGTCTGGGCATCTTCCAATCCCCACGGAACAGAAAAGTCAAAGGAGGGTGGAGGTTCTGTCTGTCAGGCTGGGACATCTGTCTTCTGCTTTTGCACACAGAGCTCCTTGAAAGCTACACCATAAGCTCCCTGGTTCTCAAGCCTTCAGACTTGAACCACGTTATACATCAGGTCCCTGGGTCTTCAGCTTGCAGTTGCAGATGGTCAGACTTCTCGGCCGACAGATTCAGGTGGACCGAATATTATGATCAATTTCCTCTTGTGTGGCTATGTGCTGTTGGTTCTGAACCACGACTAATAGCTGTGGGTAGAGATTCCCAGTTGGAGAGAATATCCAGACAAAGGCCCTGGAGGCAGAACTGAACTCTGAGGTCAGCAGGGAGGCCTGTGGGGGAGTGTGGTGCGGAGAGGCGGATGGGTGAAGGATGGGGCAGGCACACGTGGCCTTCTCGATAAGATAAGGACTCTAAGTGAACCAAGGACCACTTGAGTGTTTGGGGCTGGGGGTGACATATCACCAATGATAAAAGAAGAACAGCTATGTTGATGAATATTAATAATTTTCATTCATATTGTTAATAAAGCTTAGTTACTCCTTAATCACCAACTTCCCCAACTAACCACACATGGAGACTATGATTTAGTGAAGGCAAAACATCGAGCTGAACATAAAGTCTAGTTTACTACCCTAGTATCCTTTTCTTCCACCCATCCAAAGTCCCCAGTACTTTGCTGGTGTTGTCTTCTCTGGAATACATCCTTTTTCCTTCTCTCCTGCTTCTATCTCCTTGTGGTCTCTCTCCCGACCCCTAAAAACCACGTCCCTCGATCCACCCACTTCTTTCTGCTCAGCCCAGAATCAGCAATGTATTCTCCAACCAGGAATTTGGGGGAGGCAAGAGTTACAAATGTCATTTTAGAGTATGTGAGTGTCAACCTGTACAGTAAGAAAGACAGGGGACAGGCAATTAATATTAAACGACATAGGTGTTCCTGGGTGGGTGAAACAAAAACATCAGTTAAGTGGCCACTGAGTGGCCCTGGAGGCATGGGGCATGTTAGGGCTGTGGGATGCTGAGACACCTCAGGAGTCTGGATCTATTTTGAAGTTAGAAGTTACAGGATTTGCTGCAGACCAGGCCTGAAGTATGAGAAAAAAAAAAAAAGCAAGCAAACAAACAAACAAAAACCAAATGACTATGATTCCAGGTTTGAGGCCTGCAAACTGAGAAATGAAGGGGACTCAACTCTGGCTGTCAGACGTCAGGTAAAGGGACCAATCTGTCCTGGGGTGGGTGAGCTGAGTTCTGAAGGAGGAGGATGGAGGGTGTTGCAGGTTGAGCACTAAGGGGAACACAATGTGCTTATGAATGGGAGGCCAATTATCGAGCCAACAGCTGAAGAGGCCGTATCCAGCTGTGAGAGGCCACTGGCCTAACCCCCTTCTTCCTTGGCAGTTTACCTTTTCTCCATCTCTTGCCCAGCTCTGGGGAGCCACATAACACAGTTCCCACCAATGACAAGCCCCTCACTGGGGGTCTTCAACACAAACATGCCTGGAACCCCAACTTGTACATTTAGCTGTTGCTCAGGAGCCCTTCTTTCTGCTTAGAGCACACGACTGATGTTTGGTGACCAGCTTGTGGCCTTAAGGAGGTGAATCCAGCCCGGCAGTGATGGCGCACGCCTTTAATCCCAGCACTCAGGAGGCAGAGGCAGGGGGGATCTCTGAGTTTGAGGCCAGCCATAGAGAAACCCTGTCTCAAAAAAACACCAAAAAACCCCAAAAACAAAAAACAAAGGAGGTGAATCCATGTGCTGAGGATCAAGAAGAGGAAAGTCTGCAAAGCGTCTTTACGGGGAGTAAGCCACACCTCTAGTTGATGCCTGCTTCAGGCTTCCTGTTACTAAGAGCACTAGTCAGGTTCTGAAGTACCCTAAGTGTCCCCACGTAGTGGAGCCAAGGCCTTCTGGAGGATGTGGAGTTGCTGTGATGTGTAGGCGGTTGGGGCTGCTGAAGACGTTCATCCTGGAGTGACGTAATTGATTTTTATACTAAACAGTCCCCGACTGGTGGCAGCAGGGCAGATGGAAGATGTTGGGTAGGAAGCCCATGAGGATGGTGCCCCCTCCGTGCAGCAGAGCGCAAGGCAGCCTGGCGAAGGTGAGGGCAAGGATATCATGCCCTTTCTTAGGTCCTTGTTACTCTGTCCCCTCTGCCTCTTGTTCACCTCCCTCCTCCCCCATGGCTCCTTGATGCTTGCCTTTCCATGTGGTCCTCATAGGCATCTAACTGCAGCTAGTCCTGCGGTACACTTCCGTTGCCTTATCCTGTTCCCGCATCAAGATTCACGAGCCTTCCTGGCTTCCGGCCTCATCCATCCATTCTTGTGGGACTGTGCAGGTCAGTAGACCCTTCCTGGGGTTCAAGGTCTGACTCTTGTTCAAGACTTGCTATTATTGTAGTCTGGAGTAGCTCCAGACATATTTCTTTAACTTTGGCCCACCCTGATACAGACATGGAAGGACTCTTGATGTCCTGGGTCATATGGCAGTAATTAGAGTCAGGCAGACAGTGTTGGTGTGGTGGACTGGAGGCGTCTCTTAGAACCTTACTGGCCCCAAATGGCCCTCTTGGCTTGGTCTCATGTTTTTATGCAGACTTGCCATCATTAGTTAGTTCATTCTTCTGGATCCTGGGACCTTTGGAATCTCTGTGCTTTATTTCCAATATGCAAGTCCACTGGGGAGGGGACCTCTACCCCCATCTGCTAGTTAAGGAGGAAAAGGAAAGGCAAGGACTTAACAAAATTAATTATTCAGAACTGCAGGTACCAGCAGAGCACAGGGCAAGAGGGAGGCAGAAGTTGGAAATGCTAACACCAGGCAGTCCCGGCTCAGAAAACCACTCTCAACTCCTAATCCCTCTCCTCTAGTACTTGGGTCTCCCCTGCCCTCTCCCTACCTTGATGTCCAAGGGACAAGGCTCCCGTTGCTTCTCAGGGCCTTGGGATATCTCCCAAATGTTTGTCTATATTTGTAAGGAGAAGAGGTTGCATGAGATCCTTGGAGCTGGTAGAGTATTCCCCTCTGAGAGACAATGGTGAAAACACAGAGTTAAGAAGACAAACGAATGTGCAGACAGGCCCCCAGAGTTCTTAGAGGCCTAGCGGCGAGAGCTGATGCCATCATACATCCATTCCACAAAGCCAAGTCCTTTATAAGACACTTGGCTTGCTGGGTAAAGAATGCATGCAGGCTGGGCAGTGGTGACGCACGCCTTTTGATCCCAGCACTCGGGAGGCAGAGGCCACCGATCTCTGTGAGTTCAAGGCCAGCATGGTCTACAGAGTGAGTCCTAGGACAGCCAAAGCTAAAACAGAGAAACCCTTCTCAAAAAAACCAAAACCAAAACAAAGCAAAAACAAAAATGCATGTGGGATAATAAACAAACAAACAAAAAACCCCAATAGGATAAAAAGTAGAAAGTGCCACTATCAAGGATGCGTAAACATGTGTTTTGAAAAGCCTGTATGTGTGCATGTGAGACAGATAGGCACACACACACACACACACACACACACACACACACACACACACACAGTTAAACACATTTCCTTTAAGGCAGTGTTCTCAACCTGTGGCTTGAAACCCATCAGACATTCTGCATGTCAGATATTTACATTATGATTCATAGCAGTAGCAAAATTACAGTTTTTGAAGTAGCAAAAAAAAAATTTATGGCTGGGGGGGTCACCACAGCATGAGGAACTGTATTAAAGGGTCACAGCATAGGAAGGCTGAGAACCTCTGCTTTAAGGACCTCTCCAGAAGTTGGGTGACACTCTGAAGCCTTGGGAATCAAAGTCTGCCTGCAAACCCTGAAAGCAGACTGCCTTGCCGGAGTGCTCAGGGGAACATGCAGAAGCAACCCTTTTAGCTGCACACTGAGGCCCTGCAAGAACCACCGGGTGTGCCAAGTCAGACGTGGTTCTGTTGCTGTCCTGCTGAGCGCAGGCTTCTGGGTGTCAGGTCCCGCAGCCTGGATCCTGACAGAAGGCTGGAGTGACATGCTCCCATCCCTGACTCAGTCACCACTGCCCTTTGTTTTTAGTCATTGTTGTTTTCGAAAAGCCTGAATGGAGGCTTTCTGTGTGCTTAGGCTTGTGACCTGGATGGGACAGAGAGATTCAGGGACTGCCAGCATCGGCCAAGAGGGACAGAGTGCTATCAGCCTTCGTCTCAGCAGATATTCCTTTCTGGCTGTTTGTATCATCCTCACATCCCACTTGGCTTGGTCTGTACCCTGATTCTTTCAAACTATGCCCCAGAATGACACCACCTAAAAACAAATGTATCTTCCCCTAGATCACTTGGGGAGAAAAAGACAAAAAACAAAAAAGAAAGAAAGTGAACTTAGAGAGTCCTCATGCCATTCCAATGAAACTGGGGCAGCACCCCCATTCCTGCGTCTCCAAATACTACAGCTCTTCCCAGCCAGCGCTGTGGTGAGAGATACCACCAACTACCCACTCTGGGAGGAAGGTAGCCTAGGTTAGCCCCAGGCTAGAGTGGCAGGGTCAAGCCTGTGGCAGGCCAACCTACCCTGCTTGCTCTTGTCCTGCAGAGCTTCACCTGAAGCTTGCTTCTGTACGTCATCCTTTCTGTACGCTGATGTTCCCACGCAGTGGTTACTATGGTAATAGGAGAGCCCTGTTATATTTGAAGCTTAGCCAGAAGCATGAAGCTGCTATGTCTATCCTCTCATGGCGACAGAAGCCTACCTCTTGGCTTTCCCAACATGGAGGACTAGTCTCCCTACAGTTGTCCAAACCACCTGGAAAGTTATTACGTTAACCACTAGACAGGGAAAGACTGTGTAGTGATTTACTTCAGTAGATCAGAAATGCCCAAGGTGGGATAAGAGAGGGAACCCTTCCAGCGCAGACTGAGGCCCTGTGATAAGCACCAGGTAAACTAAGTCAGCCCTGGCTCTGCTCCTCTCTTCAGTGTGATGGAGAATGTGAGGCAAGATAAAGGACAGGGGAAGTCAGGAGGACGAGGGAGGGGAAAGGAGGGGTCCTTACCCTGGAATCTGGTTTAAGTCTTTCACCAGCGGAGAGTCAAGAATTTCAACCAACAGGAACAACAATATAATCGCTGTGAGGGTAGCCTGCAGAGAGACAACAATCCTACTTTTTGAGAGAGAGAGAGGTGCTTAAAGTCAAACTGTGTGTTACCCTTTAACTTCCCTCCTTCCCATCTGTAAATCTGTTTTTACAGACTACAAATCTCTTCTGAGTATCCTGTAAACAAGAGGATGAACCACGTTTATAACCAAAATGTGTCTTGATCTCCTTGTGACCTAAGAATTCTTTTGGCTTTACGTTTTTTTTTTTTTTTTTTTTTTTGTCAACAGGACCTCACGTAGTCCAGGCTAGCGGCCAACTCACTAAGTAAGAGGATGACTGTGAACTTCTGACCCTCCTGCTTTCACTTCCCAAAAGCTGGGATTACCGGGATAGACCACCACTCGCCAGTTGTCCAGTGCTCTGGTTGGAGCCCAGGGCTTTGTGGACTCTGCACCAGCACTCTGCCAGCTGGACCCTCCCTCGGCTTCTTGACCTACTTTTTTATCTCACGCACCTGCAACCTGTACAAAGTGTTATTAAGTGTGTACCATGCACCTGGTAAACCACTTGGAAACACTCTTTACATAAAAATAAGTCTAACAAAAATGTTTTCCTTAACGTTTTAAATCTTATAAACGATGTAACTTCAAGAAGACACCAAAATCTTACTTGGAGTTATTGTTAAAAGGATCGAAGCTCCTCTCCCCTGCTCTGCACCCCGCCTGTCCACACTCCACACTGGATGTGTGCAATTGTCCTTTTCTTAAGTTTCAACACCTGGGCCTGAGTCAATATGGAGAGCTTTTCTTAATAAACTCCAACTCAGCTACACACTGACTGGTCTTGAAATCCTTTTCTGCCCTGGAAGTCAAGAATCCCAGCTGCAGGGCTGGAGAGATGGCTCAGCGGTTAAGAGCACTGGCTGCTCTTCCAGAGGTCATGAGTTCAATACCCAGCAACCACATGGTGGCTCACAACCATCCATAATGAAATCTGGTGCCCTCTTCTGGCCTGCAGATATACCTGCAGACAGAACACTGTATACACAATAAATAAATCTTTAAAAAAAAAAGAATCCCAGCTGCACCCGTGTGAAGAGACCTCTTGCCACCTCTGTGTCTCCAGCTGTCACTGACAAACCCAGGTGTGTTTACCACTGCTGTGCCTGAGAACACTTTACTATCTGAATAAATGAGCACACACATAGACTCCTTTTCTGATATTCCCTAAGTGACTCTTCTCCAGCCGGGGCTGTGGGCTGCCAGCTGTGTGCACGAAGGGTCCTGGGGCAAACCTGTTTATTCTGCTCCCGTGTGGCTTGACTCCCAGACTCAGACAGGTAATGAACATTTCTGCTGATTTCACCTGGCTAGTCAATAACCCAGAGCAGTGGACAACAGATGAGAGAGGGATCTTCCGGGAGGCCAGAAGGAGAAAAAGGTGCAAGAGTCCTGGTGTTCAGAGATCAGTCTGAGGGGCTTCTAATCATCACATACATCTGAAGACATCTCTACCCGGGACTCTACCTTCCGGAGTCTGCCCTGAGCAGCAGCGTCATTGAGTTCTAGATGTCTCTATTATGTCTACGACCCACGACATGGCCTGCTGGGATAATCGGCCCCTACTTCTACCCTCTCAAGGGTAATTATCTCTTCATTGACTTCCTGCATAAATCATAGAGAAGTTGATGCCAACTTTTTATAGAAGGCATGGCTTCATAGGCAGCTAAACATTGTCCTGAATCTTAACAACACCCGGTACAGTGAGTGACTCACAGTGTTCTCCATCCTGCCCCTTGGAAAATGAGCCACATTTTCCGTCAGCAGGAAGTGGCTTCTACAGTATCAGTTTGGACTGGTGGGAACCTCCGAAGGATCACATTGGGCTCTGGGAATGGTAATGAAAAATGTCAGGTATGTAAATAGGCTATCTAGGGCCAGAGCCCTGAATAAAGGGGACATGTGACAGGTCCATTGTGATCAAGATAGGAACACGCTGCTGGGGAAAGTAGGTGCCTCCTGCCCCTCGAGGTCCTTATGCCTTTGTCTATGGTCTGCCTTAAGTTGGACAGTGCCTGTCTTAGATGAACCAATGAGGGTCACACATAGTGAGGGTCACATAGGTCACATGCCCCTACCCAGCTCAGCGGTGGGTGCCTCCCATTCATTCTCCATAAGAGCCCACTCCTCTCAGCACCTTTGTCTCACTCCAGGACCTGCATATATCACTCCCTGGGGGTGAGCACGGTTCCTCCATCATCCTCCTAGCTGCACCTGTCAGGGAGAACTGTGTCATTTCTGGGAGTTACCATAAAACCTTCTCTATCTTAATGCTCCTGTTCACTGCTAGGTGGCAAACAGCTGTGTGGTGGACAGACTGCAAGTGTTCATGTAAGACATTGCTTTCCTCCATAAGCATGTTACAAAATGGTCACATACTTCCAGGGAAGTGTGTGGATCCGTCACGAAGAAGAAAGGATTCCTGATCATACTAGGTTGCCTGTCAGTTTTCCCCAGTGGTCTCAATCGCTCTCAGTTTCTTCTGTCACCTGATAATTCCTATAGTTCATGCCTACCAGAGAGTCCTAAAGACTTCTCCAGTTCCAACTCAACTTCATCGTCCTCTCTTCAAGTCCAGCTTCTTTTGTGTTTGTTTTCGCAGGTGGTGGCAAAACCCACCAAGATAAGTGATCCCATCTTCCTCTCATGACACCAGTTAGGCAATATGAATTTAGAGTGACCATCCCATCTAGTTTTCCTGGGATAGGGTAGTTTCCCATGATATGGCTCTTTGGAGGTAAAAAAATCAAAAAAGTAATGGGATCATATTAATGAACTAGCCATTCGCTGCCTACATGTTTGATTCATTCTCCCTAATATCCTCTGGAAACCTCACTGGCTCAGGTTCCTTGCTAATTGTTTGGACCACTGATCTGGTTTCCTAATGTATTTTGAGGCCCTGGTCTTGACACCTCAAACTCATCCTGCAAGCAGCTATCAGAGCCATCTTTTTAGAAGCCATTCTGAGGTCATGTCCCATCCTGGCTGTCCTCTTACTCTCTTGGCTCCCAGTGCTTCTCACCACCTACAGGTCAGAGCCAGCACAGTGGCCTTCCTGACTGGGAACCTGGCAGCCACTCCCAGCTCTCAGTAACCCGCCAGGTGCCTCCAGGTCTCTTGGACCCCTCATGCCCTCATTCCAGATTGCACGGGCCTTGTCTTGGTATCTTTGCTCTTCATATTGGTCCCAATAGACGAAGCAAAAGCTGGAGACCGGGATTTGAGTGCAAAAATTTGTATTAATTACTTTTTGTCATTTTGAATCAAGAGAAACAACTTTAAAAGAGAAGAAGAGGTTCACTCTGGTTCACGATTCAGAGATTTCAATCCATGTTCCCTCGGCCTTGTCACTTCAGGCTTGAGCTAAAGCTAACACTTAGGGCAGCAGAAACTTGCAGTAGAAGGGATCAATGTCCAGCAGCCAGAAATCCAAACAGCAGTAAGGGGCCAGAGTAAAGACACCCTTCAGAGCAGGCCCCAATAATCCCCGTCCTCCATCCCCAGGCCCCATCTCTGACCACTTTCCAGTAATGACAGCAGATTATGAATCTGTCAGTGGATTAATCCATTAATGAAGTCAGAGCCAACATGATCCAATTACTTCTCAGTAATTGAATCCACCCACTGGGTACCCAGCCTTCAAGCCATGAACCTTAGGGGGGAAAGTCTCTTATCTAAATTGTAGTACAGTTTATTTGGAAGGTGATCCTAGAAGGCACCTAAGAGAAGAAGGTAGAGATGTGAGACACCCAAGGAAGAACAGTCACTCAGCCACTACTGGAAGCCAGAGAAGGTACAAAGCCTGCCACCTTGGCCCACTGCAGTGGTGGGGCGTACAGGTGGGTCCCTCTCAGTTCCTGGTCCCTTCATGGAGACACACCTCTGGCTATAATCTGACCCACCTTATGTGATTCGCTCAGAAAAGGGTTTAGCATGAAAACAGAAAGATGCACGATGCCCAGCTCGTCACGGGAGCAGTTAGGGTAGATACACATTTAGTCATGGGGGTGGTTAGGGTAAAGGCTTCATTGCTGAGCTTGACCATTGCAGCTATGTCAGAAGCAGACAAAGGGGAGTCCCATTTGCCTAAGGTGAACTTCCACTTTTAAAATGGTTCTGTAGGAGGAATCCAGGCTTGCTCTCACCCATCTTTAAGACTCCCTAAACTTGGGGCTGGAGGGATGGCTCAGTGGTTACGAGAACTAGCTGTTCTTCCAGAGGACCTGGGTTCAATTCCCAGCACCCACATGACAGCTCACAACTGTTTGTAACTCCAGTTCCAGAGGATCCGACACTCTCATGTAGACATACTTGCAGGCTGAAATGTCGCCCTCTGTGGCTGCAAATCCCCAAAGGTCATGTTTGCTCCGCCCAAGGCTCCAAAGGTTGGTCTCTAAACCTGTGGACCATGCTACCAGGAATCATAAACGCACTACATGCTTTAACTCTTAGGAAAACCCTATAAGCTAAGTGTGGTTACCCTCCCATTGTAAACTAGGGAGACTGAGCCAGGAAGTTGAGTAACCCACGCCTGAGGTGATACAGGCAATAGAGTTGGAGACAAACTTTCACTATCCGCCCATCCTTGAAGAGGCAGAGCTATGCGATCTATAAAAATCAAATGCTGGTGGGGGTAGGGTTGGTGTGTGAAGGCCTGGGTGGGGGTGGGGAGTAGAGCGGCTTTGGGCGGCTCTTGTTTCACCTGTTCTTCTAGAAGGGAACATTTAGTTGGAGGAGCACGATTTCCCTTAAGGCAGGTGTTGTCTACACATTGTCGAGGGAAGGACTGGCAAATGATTGACAGACCTGTACTAACCATGAAGCTAATACCACTCAGGAGGCTTGTAGGTCTTGTGTTAGATCAGAGAAAACTATGCCAGTGTTCTCTGATAAATTCCTTCAGGATGCAGGCTGACTTAATGCCTCTGGTTCCTCCTTTAGCCACATGTTCTAAGCAGTAACATTTCATGTGACCTTGACTTTATTAGCTTGTCATGAGGGCTTGAAAGCAGTATGCTTTGGAGAGTACTAAGCACATTTTCTCAGGGAAGAATATTTGTGAGTAACCATTTGTAGTTCAGAGGAAGAAATCAAAATCCATTCTGCAAGCAGGGAGACATCGGGCTAGCCATGCAGACTGAGGACCCTGACAATGTGGACAGTGTCATGTGCCCTGGGCTCCAGGTTATCCTTGCCTGGCATTGATGCCTGACTTCTCCTCTCTGTGATTGTGAGATTTTAGGTCTGTTGTAGTGTCTACAATGAACAGAATAATGGTTCCTGCCTGGTAGCACTGATGTGGGGGTTAAATGAGCTTGCTTGGCATTCAGAAGGGGCTCAGGGCCGAGGATGTAGCCCAGCCACTGCAGAACTCTCCTACATGTGTGAAACCCTGACTTCCATTCCGAGAACACATAAACCAGGCACGGAGATGCATGCCTGTACTTCCAGCACTTGGGAAGTGAGGCAGGTGACTCAGACATTCAAGGTCAAACTCGGCTACCCGAGACCCTGTCTCAATAAAGAAACAAATGGAAGCATTTGATTAATGCCCTCATCATGGCCGTCAGATAGACCCTCTTTAAAATGGAGAAAATACCCTGCTTTAAGAATCAGAAAGAATAAAGATTCTCTATGGACAGCATTTGGCCCAACATAGGCACCAATCTACAAATCTTTATAATGCTTTTCCTCTTTCTAGAAAGGCACGTGGTAGATATGCCAGATACCTTCTGACTTGATAGAGTTGAAAAGTACTATGAATTTTTAAAAGTGTTTTGCTGGATTTCTACTGGGACATTCTAGTGGATTCTGATTTGCCTCTCGTTTCTTTTCTTTAAATTGACGTATTCGTGTTTATTTTATGTTTACCAGCACCTCTGTATGCGCGCCACACGCCTGCAGTGCCTGGAGAGGCCAGAAGAGGGCATTGTATCTCCTAGAATTGGAGTTACAGGCAGTTGTGAACCCCCATGTGAGGGCTGGAAACTGAACCTGGGCCTCTCTGCAAGAGCAGCCAGTGCTGTTAATCGCTGAGCCATCTCTGGAGTTCCATGTTCTCATTTCTTACCTTCTTTGATGGCAGTCAGACATCATGCAAGAACTGTATTTTTCTTGTGCTTTTCAGTCATGGTTTTGCGCAAGTCCACTCCGGGGGCGAGGCATCTAGACGAGGAGCAGGAGCACTTTTCCTCCAGGACTGCGCTCGGATTTGTCCATGCTATCTCCCTTGGCCTTCGCGGCAACCCTTTGCTATCGTTCTAATGGGTTATCACTGCGACGTGTGTGAGACCTGGGGAGGGGAGAGGTTTCATACACATCCAAGATCACACAGAGCCAAGCCGAGTTCTGAAGTCAGGCTGCTTCCCTCGTTGCTCCAGTTCGCCGCATCCTGGGCTGGTTTCTTCTTTCTCGGGATTTCTACTCTGAAATCTTGTAACACACTCCTGAGACACGGGACAGCATGCAATGGGGATGGGTGCTAACGGTTCCCAAGACACAAATGAAGGCAAGTGATGGAGATAATGTAGCCTCTTGAGAGTCAGCTGTAGGAGAGAAAGAGACTCAATCTTGGTCACCTCAGCCTCAACAACTCTTGAATCGTCGCTGCTCTTTCTTGTCCCTGAACCTCTGGGTCCCGGGAGTGAGCGTACTGTGTAGAGCGGCTGTCTCGCATGCGCACAACGTCGCTGGCTCTGCGCTCGCTGCTCTGCAGTGGGAGGAGCTGGCGAAGCATTAATGGGGTGGTGGACTATTTCTAAGTTAATTTTCTGTTCTCCACTGCAGGCTTGTGATGGAGATGCTGGAGACTGCTGGCGAGTGTAGGTGCAGCAGGGGCTGACAGGCAGGCTGTAGATTCCAGAAGCAAGTCTGCCAGTTGTTTCAAACCTCTGCCTTTGTCTCCCATGTCTCTGTCCAGCAAACAGGATGATGTCTCTTTGCAAACACAAAGGTGTTGAAACTGTGCCCCTTTTCTATCAAGATGACATCTCCTTTTCAGGCATGCTAGGATGGGCGGAACAATGACCTTACATGTGCTGGAACCGGCCGTGTCCCATAATTCCAGTGCTTGACTTTAAGTCACTGTTGCTATCTAACCTTTTCTAAGAGTTAGCCGTGTGTGGGTGCAAATGGACAGGAACCCAGATAAGTCCCGTCGTCTGTGTACAACTGCTTCAGCCCTTTTGCCTGATTCTGAAGAGCAAGTCCCACCTTTAAAGTAATGTGACTGAAAAGCTCCCCTCTATATTTCTTAATCCCTTGCAGGAGTCAGTGAACATTTTTGGACCAGAGACATATGGTTCCCAAAGGACGCTGAATCAGAAAGCAGAAAGCATGTCTTTAATTCCAAACCTTCTTTAAGTGTTGAGTTTAAAAAAAAAAATCAAGAGTTCAAAATAACAACAGATTGTAAAATTGTTCTCTGAGTGAGTTATTTTTTTTTCTTTTTCTTCTTCTAATCTAGTCTTCATCCAAAAGTATCTCCTATTCCTTTGGATCCCACCACTGTCCTGCACCAGGGTCAGCCTCACTGGAACGGGAAGGAACTGTGTAAGCTCACTGTCCAATACCCACCCTTCACAGCCTGCTCATTCCCTATGGGCCTGTGCCCTGCACCGTGCAGAAACCACAATAAAAGCAGTTCCACGGAGCTCCGTGGGGTCTGTGGGGGAGGACAGGCTGAGGGGGAGTCTGGCTTTGTGAAGGTGAGAACACCGTGCTCACATGAGGAAGGGGTTAGGTTCTGTCCCATGGACCTGGAAGCGCTCCAGTTCAGACCACACTGTGAAGGTGGGCATGGCAGGAAAGATGAAGAAAGGGGGTGGGAGCATCTTGTAGAGAGATGGACACCACAGATATGGCTTAGAGAAGTTAGCCATGTTCACCTCCCAGTACAGATGATATGATATGATATAATATGATATGATATGATATGATATGATATGATATGATATGACATGATATATTGACAAGGTCTCATGTCTCACATAGCCCAGAATGGGCTTGAACTCACTATGTAATTGACATCAACCTTGAACTTCTTCTGATCCTCATGTTTTTACTTCCCAAGTACCAGTGTTTTCAGGCATGGGCACCACACCTGGTTTATACGGTTCTCAGGAGAGTGCCCAGGGCCTTGTGCGTGCTAAGCAAACACTCTACCAACAGCCCCAGGCCCCAGAAATACAGATTTTTAAAAATATAAAATGTTGATTTTATTTTTTCTTTTAAACAAGTTCTCAGTGTATTGTAGCCCAGGCTGGTCTCAACTGTGGGCCAGTCCTCTTGCCTTGGCCTCAGGGCATGTGCCACCACACTCAGCTTCAATCTATCTTTAATTTTTAAAAATTTACTTCTAGGTGTACAGGTAGGTGTTTTGCCTGCATGTATGATTGTGCACCACACAAGTGCCTGGTGCTGGAACAGGGTAGAAGAGGGTGTCGGAGCACCTTGAACTGGAAGGCTGTGAGCCACCATGTGGGTGCTGGGAATCGAACTCAGGTCCTCTGGAAGAGCAGCCAGTCCTCCTAACTACTGAGCCATGACTCCAACTCCTCAGCTTCAATTTTTTAAGGTTGACAATTGCCATGTTCTATGCCGGCCCCAGGGGGTATGGCGACGTGAGAGGAACTTTGGGAGGAGAGCCTGGCTGTTAGGTCACTGGGGGTTCTCTTAACGCGATTACTATGGTCCTGTGGAGTGTGTTCAGAAGTGAGCTGTTGTGTGGCACAGGAGCTCACCTCCCTCTGTTCTCTGTCGGACTGTGACACACGTGTGCAGAGGGCGACTCAAGAAGGCTGGGAAGCTTGGGCTGCCCGACCTTAGATGTTCAGCCTCCAAAAGTGTAGACCAAACATATCTCTTTATATCATGCTCAGCCTCGGGGATTTTGTTACAGTGACAGAACACAGATTAATACAGCAACTAACTGAAAACTAAACAAACAATACTCCTAAGACACACACAGAACACACCATAGGCTCCACACTGTGCTCTGAGCCACCCTCCAATGCTGCTTCAAGGCACTCTAAACAGGCAACTAGACCTGGCCGTGTGCTTCACCTTCAGCAAATTTACAGGGTATTATGGCATGGAAATTTTGATAGTTGATCATATTTCAATCTTAATTTTTATGTTTTCTTTTCCTTTGTTTCAACCCATTCACTTCATATTATTGAATGTTGTATTGTCCCATTATATGTGTCACTGAAGAATCCAGCTGGGAATAAAAAGGGGAAATCGATTACTAACTGCAGAACATCCTCCTCCTCACTCTACCAGATCCACCCACTTGGATTCATCTTAAACTGAGGGAATGCTACTCCACTCTTCTTGTCAGCGATTGGGCTTGACCTGGTCTCGTGGTTCTGCTCTGGCCAAAGAGAAGTAAGATAAAGTCTGAGGGCGGTGAACACTTCAGGAAATTTTTGTTGCCTTGCTTCCCCTCCCCTCCCCTTCTCTGGTGTCCCTTCCTCTCCTCTCATTTCCTTTCCTTTCCTTTTCTCTCCTTACCTACCCTCCCTCCTCTTTCTTTCTAAAAATTAAAAATATATATATATTATTTTTTATGTTTTAAATTTATTCATTCATTTATTCACTTTACATCCTGATCGTATCCTCTCCCTCCTCTCCACCTGTTCCCACCCTCCCACCTTCTTCGCTTTTCCCTCTCCCCTTCTCCTCAGAGAAGGGAAAGCCTCTCCCATCAACCCAAACCCAGCCCAGCTCTTCAAGTCACATCAGGACTAAGAGCATCTTCTTCTGCTGAAGGCAGACAAGGCAGCCCATTTAAGGTGAGGTGATCCACAAACAGGCAATAGACTCTATGTCAGGGACTGTCTCTGCTTCACTTGCTAGGTAACTGACATGAAGATCAAGCTGCCTATCAGTTACATATGTGTAGGGGCCTAGGTCCAAATCATACATGATTTTTGGTTGGTGCTTCAGTCTCTGTAGGCCCCCGGGGCCTAGGTTAGTTGACTCTGTTAGTCTTCCTGTGAAGTTCTTGACCCCTCTGGGTTCCTCTATCCTTCCTCCCACTCTTCCACAAAACACCCTGAGATCCACCTATTGTTTGGGTGTGGGTCTCACCCTCTGTTTCCATCCGCTGCTGGGTGGGGCCTCTCAGAGGATAGTTATGCTAGGTTCCTGTCTGCAGGCATAGTAGGGAATCATTACTAGTGTCAGGAGTTGGCTCTCTCCCATGGGGTGGGTCTCCAGTTGTGCCAGTCATTGGTTGGCCCTTCCCTCTGTCGCCCTTCCATCTTTATCCCTGTACATCTTGTAGGCAGGGTTAATTAGGGATGGAAGGTTTTGTGGGTGGGTTGGTGTCCCCCTCTCTCTACTGGAGTCCTGCCAGGTTAGGAGGTGGCCACTTCTGGCTCCATGTCTTCCAGTGCTAGGGGTCTAGACCTAGAGTCACCCCCATATCCTCCCAGGGGAATTCCCTTTTGCTGGTTTCCCACTGGTTTCAGAGAAGCCCCTCATTGGTTTCCCTCTGTCTCCCAGCCCTCTCACCTCTCACCCCCTCACCACACCTGACCCCACCCTTGCTCCCCTCCTCATATCCCTCCCACTTACTTCCCTTTCTTCATCCACTTCCTATGACTATTCTATTTCCCTTCGGAATGAGATTCAGAACTTAGCTTTTTGGGCCTGTGGACTGTAGGGTGGTTTTCCTATACAATATGGCTAATATCCACTTATAAGTGAGTACATACCGTGTTATATTTCTGGGTTTGGGTTACCTCACTCTGGATGATCTTTTCTAGGTTCCATCCAGCTACCTGAAAATTGCATGATTTTCTTATTTTTAATAGCTAAGTAGTATTCCATTGTGTAAATGAACCACAATTTCTTCATCCATTTGTTACTCGAGGCTCATTTGCATTGGTTCCCATTTCTGGCAATTACAAATAAAGACAAATAAAGCTGCTATGAACATAGTTTAGCAATTGTCCTTGTGGTTTGATGGAGCTTTTTGGGGGGTATATGTCCGGGAGTAGTATATCTGGGTCTTGAGGTAGAACTATTCCCAATTTTCTAAGATACTGCTAGATTTGTTTCCAAAGTGGTTGTACAAGTTAGCACTCCCACCAGCAATGGAGGAGTGTCCCCTTTCTCCACATCCTCACCAGTACGAACTGTCCTGTGAGCTTTTTGTTTGTTTGTTTGTTTGTTTGTTTTTGTTTTGCAGACTGGGTTTCTCTGTGTAACAGCTCTGGCTGTCCTGGACTCACTTTGTAAACCAGGCTGGCCTCGAACTCACAGAGATCCGCCTGCCTCTCCCTCCCAAGTGCTGGGATTGAAGGTGCGCACCACCACCGCCCAGCTGTCCTTTGAGTTTTTGTTCTTGGTCTTTCTGACAGGTGTCAGAGTCGTTTTGATTTGTGTTTCCCTGATGACTAAGGATGTTGAGCATTTCTTTAAGTGCTTCTCAGCCATTAGAGTTTCCTCTGTTGTGAAATCTCAGTTTAGCTCTGTACCCCGTTTTTTGATTGGGTTACTTGGTTTGTTGTTTAATTTCTTGAGTTCTTTATAAATTTTGGACATTAACCCTCTGTCTGATGTAGGGTTGATGAAGATTTTTTTTCCCAATCTGTAGGCTGCCATTTTGTTTCATTGTTGACAATGTTCTTTACCTTACAGAAGCTTTTCGGTTTTGTGAGGTCCCACTTATTAATTGTTGATCTTAGCACCTGAGCTATTGTTCTGTTCAGGAAGTTATCACCTGTGCCAATGAGTTCAAGGCTTTCCCCCACTTTCTCTTCTATTAGATTTAGTGTATCTGGTTTTATGTTGAGGTCTTTGATCCACTTGGACTTGAGTTTTATGCAGGGTGATAATTATAGATCTATTTATAGACTTTTACATGTAGACATCCAGTTAGACCAGCACCATTTGTTGAAGATGCTGTCCTTTTTCCATTGTATTGTTTTGGCCTTTTTGTCAAAAATCAAGTGTCCATAGGTGTGTGGGTTTATTTCTGAGTCTTCAATTCAATTTCATTGATTAACCGGTCTGTTTCTATACTAGTACCATGCTGTTTTTGCATGAAATACAGGATGGTGATACCTCCAGAGGTTCTTTTATTGTACAGGATTGTTTTAGCTATTCTGGGTTTTGAGTTTTACCATATGAAGTTGAGAACTGTTCTTTCAAGGTCTGTAAAGAATTGTGTTGGTATTTTGATGGGAATTGCATTGAATCTATATATTGCTTTTGGTAAAATACTCATTTTTACTTTGTTTATCCTACTAATCCATGAGCATGGGAGATCTTTACATACTCTGATATCTTCTTCAATTTCTTTCTTCAGAGAGTTGAAGTTCTTGTCATACAGATCTTCATTTGCTTGGTTAGAGTTACACCAAGATATTTTATATTATTTGTGACTATTGTGTTTTTCGTTTGTTTGGTTTTCCGAGACAGAGCTTCTGTCTGTAACAGCTCTAGCTGTCCTGGACTTGTTTGTAGACCAGGCTGTTTGTAAACTCACAGAGATGCACGTTAAAGGTGTGCGCCACCACACCCAGCTTTTGTGGCTATTGTGAAGGGAGTTGTTTCCCTAATTTCTTTTTTTTTTTTTTTTTTCGAGACAGGGTTTCTCTGTGTAGCCCTGGCTGTCCTGGACTTACTTTGCAGACCAGGGTGGCCTTGAACTCGAAAAGATCCTATTGCCTCTGCCTCCCAAGTGCTGGGATTAAAGGCGTGTGCCACCACCGTCCGAATGTTTCCCTAATTTCTTTCTCTGCCTATTTATCTCTTGTATAAAGAAAGGCTACTAATATTTTAGAGTTAATTTTGTTCCAGCCACTTTGCTGAAGGTGTTTTTCAGTTGTAGGGGTTCTCTAGTAGAATTTTAGAATTTTCAGGGTCACTTATGTATGCTATCATATCATCTGCAAATAGGGATACTTTGACTTCTTCCTTTCCAATTTGTATCCCCTTGATCTCCTTTAGTTGTCTTATTGCTCAGACTAGGACTTCAAGTACAATGTTGAAGAGATATGGGGAGAGTGGGCAGCCTTGCCTTCTCCCTGATTTTAGTGGAATTGCTTTAAGTTTCTCTCCATTTAATTTGATGTTGGCTACTGGCTTGCTGTATATTGCCTTTATTATGTTTAGGTATGGGCCTTGTATCCCTGATCTCTCCAAGACTTTTATCATGAAGGGAGGTTGGATTTTGTCAAAGGTTTTTTTCAGTATCTAATGAGATGATATGTGATTTTTTTTCCTTCAGTTTGTTTATATGGTGGATTACATTGATGAATTTTCATATATTGAACCACCCCTGCATCCCTGGAATGAAGCCTACATGATCATGGTGGATGATATTTTTGATGTATTCTTGGGTTTGGTTTACAAGTATTTATTTTTATTTCAATATTCATAAGGGAAATCAGTCTGAAATTCTCTTTCTTTGTTGGGTCTTTGTGTGGTTTAGGTATCAGGGTGACTGTGGCCTCATAGAATGAGTTTGGCAATGTTCTTTCTGTTTCTGTTTTGTGGAAGAGTTTAAGGAGTATTGGTGTTATCTCTTCTTTGAAAGTCTGGTGGAATTCTGTGCTGAAACCATCTGGCCCTGGGCTCATTTTGGTTGGGAGACTTTTGATGACAGCTTGTATTTCATTTCTTTTCTTTTCTTTCTTTCTTTTTTTTTTAATTTAAGAATTTTTTTGAGAGCTGGGCATGGTGGCACATACATTTAATCCCAGCACTTGGGAGGTAGAGGCAGGCAGATATCTGTGAGTTCGAGGCCAGCCTGGTCTACAAAGGGAGTCCAGGACACAGAGAAACCCTGTCTTGAAAAACAAAAAACAGCTGGGCGGTGGTGGCACAAGCCTTTAATCCCAGCACTTGGGAGGCAGAGGCAGGTGGATCTCTGTGAGTTCGAGGCTAGCCTGGTCTACAAAGCGAGTCCAGAACAGCCAGAGCTGTTATACAGAGAAACCCTGTCTCGAAAAACCAAAAAAAAAAAAGAAGAAAGAAAAAGAAAAAAAAAATTTTTTTGTTTATTTTACATTCCAATCCCATCCCCCTCCTCCCACTCACCCCCATAACCCCACCCACCCAGTACCAACCTACTCTGGCACATCAAACCACATCAGGACTAAATGCCTCCTCTTCCAATGAGGCAAGATAAGGCAGTTATGTTAGGAAAATGAGCACCAGAGCGAGGCAACATCATCTAAGTCCAGGATAGACCCTATTCCAGTTGGTAGGTGATCCACTTGAGGACCAAACAGCTTGTCAGCTTCATATACATAATGGGCCTAGAGCCAGTCCTTTCAAGTTCTTTGCTTGGTGGTTCAGTCTCTTTGAGCCCCTTTGTGTCTGAGTGGGTCCTCCTGTGGTGTCCTTGATCCCTCCAGCTTCCTCAAACCTTCCCCTAACTTTTCCTCAGGACTCCCTGATTTTTGTCTAATGTTTGCCTGTGGGTCTCTGCATTTGCTTCCATTATCTGCTGGATAAGGCTTCTTGGATGGCAGCCATGTTGGGTTCTTGTCCAGATCCCTCTCTCCCTCCACTTCTGACATCTATTTTATCTCCCCTATTTAGAGGGATTCAAGCATCATCCCTTGAGCCTCTGCTTCTATTTCTTTGGGGAGTTACAAAGCTATTTAAGTTGTTTACCTGATCTGATTTAACTTTGGTAAGTGGAATCTATCAAGAAACTCCATTTCCTTTAGATTTTCTAATTTTGTGGAGTACAGGCTTTTGAAGAAAGACCCAATGATTCTTTGAATTTCCTCAGTGTCTGCTATAGTGTACCCTTTCCATTTCTGATTTTGTTAATTTGGATATTGTCTCTCTGCCTTTTAGTTAGTTTGGCTAAGGGTTTGTCTATCTTGTTGATTTTCTCAAAGAACCAGTTCTTGGTTTTGTTGATTCTTTGTGTTGTTCTCTTTGTTTCTAATTTGTTGATTTCAGCCCCAAGTTTGATTATTTCCTGCCATCTATTCCTCTTAGGTGTGTTTGCTTCTTTTTGTTCTAGAGCTTTGAGGTGTGATGTTAAGTTGTTAGTATGAGATATCTGCAGTTTCTTTATGAAGGCATTTAGTCTATGAATTTTCCTCTTAGCTCTGCTTCCCATTGTGTCCCATAAGTTTGGGTATGTAGTGCCTTCATTTTCATTGAATTTTAGGAAGTTTCTAATTTCTTTTTTATTTCTTCTGTGACCATGGTCATGGAGTCTAGAGTTGTTCCATTTCTATGAGTGTGTAGACTTTCTGTTGTTTCTGTTGTTGTTGAAGTCCAGCTTTCATCCATGGTGGTCTGATAAAATACACTGAGGTGCTGGGAAGAAGGTATATTCTTTTGTGTTTGGGTGAAACGTTCTGTAGATATCTATTAGATCCATTTGATTCATGGCATCTATTAGTTTCATTACTTCTCTGTTTAGTTTCTGTCTCAATGACCTGTCCATTGGTGATAGTGGGGTGTTGCAGTCTCCCATTATTAATGTATGGGGATCAACATTTGATTTAAGCTTTAGTAATGTTTCTTTTACAAATATGAGTGCTCAATCCCAGCACCCCGGAGGCAGAGGCAGGTGGATCTCTGTGAGCTTGAGGCCAGCCTGGTCTACAAAGTGAGTCCAGGACAGCCAGTGCTGTTATAGAGAGAAACCCTTTCTCGAAAAATCTAAAAACAAACAAACAAAACAGAACAAAAACAAATATGGATGCTCTTGTATTTGGGGCATAGATCTTCAGAATGAGATGCCATCTTGGTGGAATTTTCCTTTGATGAGTATTAAGTGTCCTTCCCACATTGCTTGGGATTAGTTTTGGTTGAAAATCTATTTTATTTCATACTAGAATGGCTACTCCTGATTGCTTCTTGGGTCTGTTTGTTTGGAAAACCTTTTTTTCCAGACCTTTATTGTGAGGTACTGTCTATCTTTGTTGCTGAGGTATGTTTCTTGTATGGGAATGATGGGTCCTGTTTTTGCATCCATTCTGTTATCCTGTGTCTTTTTATTGGGGGAATTGAGCCCATTGATGTTGAGAGATATTAATGACCAATGATTCTTAGTTCCTGTTGTTATAATGTTGGTGGTGGGGTGGTGGTAGTGTGTGTATGTGTGTGTTTCTCTTCTTTTGATTTTGCTACATTTATTTCCTATGTTTTCTTGGGTGTAGTTAAACCCCTTGGTTTGTAGTTTTCTTTCTAGGATCTTCTCTAGGGCTGTTTTTGTGTGATGATATTGTTTAAATTTGGTTTTGTCATGGAGTATCTTATTTTCTTCATCTATGGTGATTGATAGTTTTGCTGGGTATAGTATTCTGGGCTGGCATCTGTGATCTCTTAGAGACTGTATGACATCTGCCTGGGTTTTTTGGCTTTTAAGTCTCTGTTGAGAAGTCTGGTGTGATTATAGTAGGCCTGCCTTTATATGTTACTTGGTCCTTTTCCCTTGTGGCTTTTAATATTCTTTCTTTGTTCTGTATGTTTAGTACTTTGATTTGTATGTGGCAGGGGGAATTTTCTTTTTTGATGTTCTGTAGGCTTCTTGTACATTTATAGGCATTTCTTTCTTTAGGTTAGGGAAGTAAGTTTTCTTCTATGAGTTGTTGAAGATATTTTCTGGGCCTTTGAACTGGGAATCTTCTTCTATTCCTATTATTCTTAGGTTTGGTCTTGTAGTATCCTGAATTTCTTAGATATTTTGTGTTAGGTGCTTTTTAGAGTTAGTATTTCCTTTGACCGATGTATCAATTTCTTCTAATGTATCTTCTATGCCTGAGATTCTCTCTTCCATCTCTTGTATTCTGTTGGTGATGCTTGTGTCTGTAGTTCCTGTTCTTTTTCCTAGGTTTTCCATTTCCAGGATTGTCTCATATTGTGTTTTCTTTATTGTTTTTAGTTCCATTTTCAGGTCTTCCAGTTTTATTCTTTTCCTTCCCCCATTTGACTGTATTTTCCTATATTTCTTTAATTTCGTTAAGGGATTTATTCATTTCCTTCACCTGTTTGTTTATATTTTCCTTCATTTCTTTGAGGGATTTGTTTTCATCTTTTAAGGCCTCTATCATTTTCATAACATCAGATGTAAGCTCATTTTATTGCACTTTAGGTATGGTGGGGTGTCCAGGGCTTGCTGTGGTAGGATGGCTGGGTTCTGGTGGTGCCTAATGGCCCTGGTCTTGTTGTTTGTGTTTTTTTTTTTTTTAACATTTATTTATTTATTATGTATACAGTATTGCTCTACATATATGCCCGGGCAGATCTCAATGTAGATGGCTGTGAGCCACCATGTGGTTGCTGGGAATTGAACTCAGGACCTTTGGAAGAACAGCCAGTGCTCTTAACCTCTGAGCCACCTCTCCAGCCCGAGTTGTTTGTGTTTTATATTGACTTCTAGACATCTGGTTGTCCCTAGTGTTGGTTGGTTGTTCCTGTTGCCCACTAAACCTCTCAGACATGGGGTAGGGCCCATGGCAGAGGCTGGATATTCCTGGAGACCAGTGGTTGTCCTTGAGATGGTGGAGTGGGGCTGGAGGCTAGGTCTCTGGGAATAGCTTGCAACTCACCTCTGCTGGTTGTGTCTCCATTGGACCCACAGGCAGGGGATTGGGGTGGGGCATGTCTCACCTGGATGATCTCATGGTCCGGCTGGTCTTCTTGGGGAGGCAGGAAGTTCTGCGTGGAGGCTAGAACTCAGGAAGTCTGGTAGGGCCATTGACTGGTGATTGGGGCCACAGGCTGGAGCCCTGTGTTGCTCAGGCACTGGAGCCCTTCTTAGGGCAGAGGGTAGAGTCAGCAGGCCTGGGGCTGGTTGATTCTGGAGACTAGGTGCCCTGTTAGGGGGGCTAATCTTCACGTTTGCTGGGGAAACACAGGCACAGTCTATGGTTTGGGGTCAACAGTTCGGCTTCACCATCATTCCCCTGTGACTGAGCTGAACCTCCTGCTACTCAGACACCATGAGTGCTGGTCACCGCCATCTCAGAAACTGGGTTTTCTTAAACTACGTGTCTTAACTCCATGTTAGAATGTTAAACTCTAGATTGTCACATGGCCTGCACTGTCTTAGACATCAGCTTTTGAGTTTTCTTCTTAAATAAAAAGGATTTTTTTTTTTGGTTTGGTATTAAAAACACAGTTAACAGATTTTAAATGTTTTAAATAACTTCAAAAGGTTACTACAGTTCAAACTTGTTTTCCTTTCTTTCCTTCCTTCCTTTCTTCTGAGAAAACTGTTGTGAATCCCTAGCTGATGATCCTGGGACACTCTCCTGCTTCTGGTTAGGTAAGGAAGCCAATTTTCCATATCAGTTAAGCTATTTTTAGTCAGCTATTTCTACTGAAATCTGACTGATGCAAAAAGAAAATTGTGAGTTATTAACCATACCCAATGCACAAAGTCAAACTATTTTCCTATAAAAGACTCAGGCCAGTTTCCTGGATGGCTGTCATAAGGAGCCAGAAAGAGCACTGTACCCTCTGTTGGTGTTATCAGGTGAGGGAGGCAGGCTACAGCACATTCACTCTGTGAGCATCAACATGGCTAACCACCATGGTTCCACAGTGAAGAGAAACAGAAGAAACTAGACACATGTTTAAACACAACCTCATAAAATCACAGAGATAAGGTGGTTGTTATCTGAATAAATATATTTTCTTCTTACAGTGTACATTCTTTCACTATTAGGATTGTGCTAGGCTGTTGCTGAGTTTTCTGCTGTGTAAAAAAGTTTAACTATTTTTGGTTCTCTTCTTCTTAAAAATGTGATCTGTAACTCCACAACCTAGGTTGTTCCACAACCCTACCTGGCCAAGGCAACCCTAAATGAATAGACAGGATGGTCTGAGTGAAGCACCAATATGAACAGTTGCAGCCATAATGCAATGGGCTCAGATATGCCTCAACTTTGATCTGAGCACCCTCTCCCCAACTTTAGTTTCTTCTACTATTGCCCATTTCATAACTCCATCTAGACTACAGAGATCATAGGTGAGGATGGTAGCAGTAGCAGTGACCATGATGGTGATAATAATGGTGATGGTGGTAGAGGTAGTGATGGTGGTAGTGGTAGTGATGGTGGTAGAGGTAGTGATGGTGGTAGAGGTAGTGATGGTGGTAGTGGTAGTGATGGTGGTAGAGGTAGTGATGGTGGTAGAGGTAGTGATGGTGGTAGTGCTAGTAGAGGTGTTAGAAATGGATAACTCAATGACATTCGCCATGTGTTTAGATTTTTTTTAAGTTTTTTTTTAAAGATTTATTTATTATGTATACAGTGTTCTGTCTGCAAGTATATCTGCAGGCCAGAAGAGGGCACCAGATTTCATTATGGATGGTTGTGAGCCACCATGTGGTTGCTGGGAATTGAACTCATGACCTCTGAAAGAGCAGCCAGTGCTCTTAACCGCTGAGCCATCTCTCCAGCCCCCATGTTTAGATTTTTTAAGTGCTTAGTCATGAACTCTCATGACAAGCCTCTGAAGTCAAAGTGAAGATTCAAAACTAAGGTGTCTTATTTTGGGTGTGTGCCAGGTGGCACACTGTCCTTCCAAGTGCTGATGCTACTTAGACCTGAGGATGAGAACAGAAAATGGGAGGACTTCTGCTTTTCACTCTGCATGCTTTGAAGCTTCTTCTTCTTCTTCTTCTTCTTCTTCTTCTTCTTCTTCTTCTCCTTCTCCTTCTCCTTCTCCTTCTCCTTCTCCTTCTCCTTCTCCTCCTCTTCCTCCTTCTTCTTTTTATTTTTATTTTTACTCTTGAACACACACTACTTTTAGTTGGGTTAAAAATATTAGACTTGAGCCGGGCGGTGGTGGCGCACGCCTTTAATCCCAGCACTTGGGAGGCAGAGGCAGGCGGATCTCTGTGAGTTCGAGGCCAGCCTGGTCTACAAAGTGAGTCTAGGACAGCCAGAGCTGTTATACAGAGAAACCCTGTCTCGAAAAACCAAAAAAAAAAAAAAAATATTAGACCTGGAAGGCAGCACTCACTGTTGGGCACGTATGTGTAAAGAGTGTACACCTTGCTCTGAAGAGATGGCTCAGTGGTTAAGAGCACTGGGTGCTCTTCCAAATGACCCGGGTTCAAATCCCAGCACCCACATGCAGTTCAAAACTGTCTGTAATGGTTGGACGTGGTGCCCATACACCTTTAATCCCAGCACTCGGGAGGCAGAGGCAGGAGTATCTCTGTGAGTTCAAGGCCAGCCTGGTCTACAGACTGAGTTCCAGGACAGCCAGGGCTACATAGAGAAACCCTGTCTGGAAAAACCAAAAACCAAAACAATAACAAAAAAAAGAAAAAACAAAAAACAGAAAGTGTACACATTAACATCTTTTTTCTGAATCTCACAAAAGCCCACACACCTTCAGATTTGATTTCAAAATACCTTTATTTTCCTCCCCACTGAGACTATACAAGAGAAGAGAGGTAGAGGATGGATTTAGAGTAACGGTTTGACGCTTCTCATGTGGTTCCAGGGCATGGCTTGGGGAAGGGGAGGATACAATCAACAAGCCAAGAGAATTGGAAGTTGCGTTTGGGCAGTGTTTCTTAGAGTGCAGAGCTCATAGGTCAAGCCACTGACACACATTTGCAAAGTAACAATTAACACTCTAGACTTGGACATTTATTTTCTTCAGTTAGATGACAGTGCCGTGCCCCGTATGCCTGCACACACTCCAGTGGCTATGGCTGAGTAACACCTCCAAACCTGGTGACCTAAAACAGGCACCCATGAAATGCACGGGTGCTGAAAGTTGGTCATGATAATGTTGTACAGAGGAATGGTTTATCTCTGTTCCACAGGGACTAGGGCACCTTACTAGTGGCTACATCACTGAAGAAAATGTCTTCTGCTTCCCTGGCAACCATAAGGATGGTTCTTGCTCTTGACTTTTTGTTGTTTTTGTTTAACTTTATTGATTCTTTGTGAATTTCACATCATGCACTCCAGTCCCACTCATCTTCCTGCTCCTTTGTGTCTGCCCCCTGCCCTTGTAACCTCCCCCGTAAAAAGAAACTTACAAACAAAACCAAACATCTCATTGTGAAAGCTACAGTGTGTCACACACAGTATGTCACTCAGTATACCCTTTTGCCCACATATCTTGACTTGCCAATGTTCACTGCAATGAGTCATTTATCTGGGTACAGGCCTCTGGTTCTACCACATTATCAATACTGGATCCCCACCAGGAATGCTCCAGGATATGCTGTTGTTAAGTATGGAGATCCTGCAGTTTGGGATCTGTAGAATCAGCCCCTTCACTCATTCCATCACATCATAGATGGGGCAGATGTTGGGGTGGGCCAACTCAAAGCCCTGGATCTGGGCCTGAGTGGTAGCTGAGTTGATCAGCCCACCGGCTCTCCTGCACCCTCACTGCCGGGACCAGCTCTCCAGCACTGCCCTGGCTAGGTAACTCCATGCCGCAGCCTGCAAGGGTCAGAACCAACTCATCTATGCTCCAGCCACCAGAGCCAGGTCTACTGTGCTGCCCAGGCAAGGTGCAGGACCTGCTTTCCACCCAAGTGCTGCAGCCAGTGAGGGCCAGGGCCCACTTTCCCACTTGTTCTTGACTTTTGCTTCCCTTTAACTCACAAGTAATTTGTACAGCTTCCGTCGACAAAGAAGACTGGAGGCTTGGGCTCCCACCCACTTTTGGCACGGTTGGGTATGATATCCTCCTAGGCTGTCACCATCTCTCTGACTCTGAGACCACAGTTACCAGCTGCCCCTTACCTTTTTAGACTGTAAGATTTTGGTTTTACTCCTGTGTGTGTGTGTGTGTGTGTGTGTGTGTGTGTGTGTGTGTGTGTGAAAGCTAAGTGTGTGTGTGTAGTGTCTTGGGAGACTGAAGGAGGTGTCAGAGTCTCGGGAGCTAGAGTTACAAGTCATTGTCATTGCCTGACATGAGCTCAGGGAAGTAAGTCGGGTCCTCTGGAAGAACGATAGGTGCTCTTAGCCACTGAGCCATCTCTCCAGCTCAAAGAAGGCTTCTTAAAAACCCAGAAGCTGCAGCAGACCTCATCGCAGACTGCCAGTAGGTGGGAATTAATGGAGACCTACAACTGGTCAATGTGCAGAGAACAGAGAATCTTCGCTTGAGTGTGCTCGGCCCTAAATGCAACGTCTGTAGCACACCCCTCCCCCAAAGGCTCAGGGATCTACTGGAGAGGAGGACAAAAAGCTTATAAGAGCTAGAGATATTGGTTGACCTTAGGAAAGCCGTGTTTTCTTGCTGCAACAGAGCAGATGTATGAATGAGCTCACAGGAACTGCGGCAACATGGCTGACCTAAGCTGCTTAAGCCAGAAAACATCTCAGCATAGAAGTGGGGAGGTGGACATGAAATCCCACCCCTAGCTGAAAAGCTTTGGGCATTTGATCGCTGCTAGGAGAAAGTTAAGTTTTCTTAAAAAATATGAATCTTGGTATATCAACA
The DNA here is from genome assembly GCA_907164525.1 of Lophiomys imhausi. NCBI lineage: Eukaryota > Metazoa > Chordata > Mammalia > Rodentia > Muridae > Lophiomys > Lophiomys imhausi. The sequence continues at coordinate 14,050,242 of CAJQZJ010032563.1, read as the reverse complement.
ACACCCCAGGGTGAGCCTCATGCCTAGTAACTAGCCAACACAAACAGGACTGGAAGGGACTTGAAAAGGAGAGAGAGCTGGGTGTGGTGGTGCATGCCTTTAATCCTGGGAGGCAGAGGCAGGCAGGTTGGTAGTGAGAATTCTGGAATTTTGGTTTCTTTAAAAAACACAGAAATATGGGGCTGGAGAGATGGCTCAGCCGTTAAGAGCACTGGCTGTTCTTCCAGAGGTCATGAGTTCAATTCCCAGCAACCACATGGTGGCTCACAACCATCCATAATGAAATCTGGTGCCCTCTTCTGGCCTGCAGATATATCTTCAGACAGAACACTGTACACATAATAAATAAATAAATCTTAAAAAAAAAAACAAAAGAGTTGTTTAAAACACACACACACAGAGAAATATTATAAAATTATGTTTTCACTTTTTTAAATGGTTTTTCCAGACAGGGTTTCTCTATGTGATAGCCTTGGTTGTCCTGGACTCCCTTTATGGACCAGGCTGTCTTTAAACTCACAGAGATCGACCTGCCTCTACCTCACTAGTGCTGGGATTAAAGGCGTGCACCACCACACCCGGCTTATGGCATCACCTTAATCACAGGTGGAAGGATATGGGGTGCTTCACAGCAGCTATGATTTTTCTTCTGCTCTAGCAGAGGTGGTTTTGCCAGCTGCAGATAGTTTCTGTGATTGTGTGAAGTTTGCAATTCTGGAAACTTTTTCAGAGGGTATATATATAAAAGCCAGGGCCCCCGGGAGGATGTGCTGGTTGTTGGTTGTTAGTTGTTGTTGGTCACCGTTTGTTAAGTAGTTATGCCCAAAGAAGAAACAGAAAGATATCCTGATACGAAGATCAAACTTGTCCCAAGGAATTTGATGCCCCTAAATCAGCAAGAAGTAGTCTAATGATGATAATGTTGCCCTCTTTTCTCCCCAAACTTTATTCAGGGATCTCTTTCCTATCCTCTCTTTTTCTCTTTTATCTAGTGTTAGGGGGTTGAAAGGGAAGAAGAAAAGGGTGGAGGAAGGTAGAAGAAAGAAGAACCCACAAAGTAGCAAATGTTGGCTGCACAGGTCTGTGTGAGTTTGAGAAGAGCTTGCTCAACATAGCAAGTTCCAGGACAGCAAGGGCTACATAGGGAAACTCTTCCTCAAAAAACCAGAGAGAAACAGAGACAGAGACAGAGAGAACATGAACTTGGGTGGGTAGGGAGATAGGGGAGGGTTTAAGAGAATCAATAGAGGTAATGAATTATGATAAAATACATTGTATGAAATTCTGAAAGAATTAACAAAAAAATACTATATAAGCAAAAAACCTAACCAAAAAAACATTGAAGCGAAATAAGACTGAATAGTTTCCTTCCATTTATTTCCCCTGACATTCAAGGCCCACCACAAAGTCTGAGACTCAGTTGTAAGATCCACAGTTGCCCTGTGGGAAGACTGACTTTAACGACACCATAATAGGGAACAAAAATACATTTCCTTCAGTGTTCTCTTCCCCTGGCTCTTTAATACCTATCTTATAACTCTGCCCTGCTGCACCTGTGAGCTAATAAATAATGTATCCAAGGAATTCAGCAAATCCAGAAAGGTCACCATTTCAATCTCGTCTGTCTTTCAGATGAAATTTTTGATTCAAAGCAAAAAAAGACAAGTTTATTTTGGGGACTTGGGGGTAGCTTGGATAACAGCTGCAAAAAGGGATTGGGGTAGAAACAGAGACCATCACTTGGTCCCTTCCAAATGTTCACTTAAAGCCCACATTTTTTAACTATTGATTGGTCTTAATGGCCAAAATCTCACCAGATGAGACTTGAAGACTGAGGAAACACCGCAACCCGAATTCAGCATCTCAGGACTTACGGAGAATCTGTTTGGAGCTGACGATATGTGTTGTCTCAAGAGTCCGTCTGCCAAGGTGATCCAAGCAAGGCCCTCTGCATGTGCGCAGCAGGGGTTAACGACTCTACAAGAGCAGGGTTCTGTCTACCTGGTCCGCTGAATTCTCAGGATGAGTACAAGCTATCCCTCCTAGACCCCAAGTTGGACACTTTCCCCTGGGCTACCAAGGGGACCTGCAGCAGGAACTCACGTGACATCCTCTGACGACTTCCGGCACAAGGAAGCTGCTGTACCTCCATTCTCGGGGAGGAAAGTCAGAGTGCCTGCCAAAGAGGGAGTCCCACTGCGGTTCCCTGCACACACACACACACACACACACACACACACTTATTTTGTGGCTGTGGTGTCCTCCTTTCCCAGGCTTATGTCAGCCCCTATGTGAGTGCCTTCCCTTCTGCCTTGACCTATTAGTCATTAACACTCATGTTAACACTCATGTGCTGCTCCAGGCACTCGCTATGGCTTCCTATGTGAATATCAACACAGAAATCTTACTATACAAGAAAGGAGTGTGTGTGTGTGTGTGTGTGTGTGTGTGTGTGTGTTTTCCTGTGTGGACACGAACACATAGGAATCTTAATATACAAGAAAGGAGTGTGTGCATGTGTGTGTGTGTACTCATTGCTGAGAACAGACTTCCATTTATGGTGGTTTTGTTTGGTTCCTAACAGCCCTTGGATTCCAGCATCTAATCTCTTACAATTTTTACTATGGGAAGAAGTAACTGGAAATGTCTTCAAAGCTAACTTTCTAGCCCTGGATATGCCAGCCATTTTCTGGGCTCAGTTTCACTTCTTGGTGGTCTGAGCTGTCTTCCCTAAAGAGGCTGCTTCATCCTCTCCAGCTCTTTAACCAGCATTTGAGTTAGGCCTGGGTAAGCTTTCTGAAGGACTCACGTGCAGTCCACAAACACATTTGTTCTACACTGTAGAAAAGGCAGGCACTGCTTGAGAAGCAGAGAAGGCAAGCGAGACGGGAGGGTCATTTCAGGACAGGAGAGGAATAAACTTGTCCACAAATTACATAACACATGAATTGCGTAATACATTAGCAAGTAATATGTTACATCTCAAACTCTGGGGAGAATAAAGAGTGTTCCCCTGACCTTTTCTTCTGTTCAAGACTAAAAATGAGTTAGGATGCAAAATCAAATCATCTCAAACCTGTAATAACACCCACACTTAGAGTCAATGTTAAAACAAGCAGAGAACTACTGTTCTCCACTTACACCCTTGCAACCACAGTGGTGAAACAGGCTTTCTGAGACAAAGTTCTTTGTCTTACGTTCTCCATGCTGAGCAGTTCTATGACTCCCTATATCATGGTCCCTGCTTTGGGTGCAAACTGTCTTGTCAACCTTTCACAGGTGGGGAGAAGAGCTCCAACATTTTCTAACAAGATGGACTCAGACTTGCTGCTTGGACACCCCCTCCACTTCTGCCCCCAGGACCTACAGAGAGCAGCTGGCACATAGTGGGCTACGTAACAGTTTTCAGCCAGTTCCACTCTCTGTTGCTGTGTAACAAACAAACCCAAGATAGAGGGGTTCATACTGTAATGCTTTTCCTGTAACTCACTGCTCTGTGGATCCGGAATTCTGGGAGGACCTGCCTTGGTGGTTTTCCTCTCCCTTGATGCGGACTGAGAGTTTGGCACTATCCATCCGGCAGTTGGTCTGGTCAAGAGAGCCACCTTGCTCACACACTTAGTAGGGACCCCTGGAACACTGTGGTGGTCTGAATGAGAAATGTCCTTCTGTCCGTCCGTCCCCCCCCCACCTCCCGTAGGTTCACATATTTAAATAGTCGGTCCCCAGTTGGTGGCACTGTTGAAGGAGGGTAGTGGAGCCTTGGTGGAGGAAGTTTGTCATTGGTCAAAGGCTTTGAGGATTTATAGCTTAGCCTCCTTTCCAGTTCACTCTGCTTTGTGTACCCAAACTCTTTCTTCCGTGAGTTGCTTGGCCACGGAGTTTTATCATAACAGAAAGTAACTGGTGCACACCACACTTGATGTGGACTCTTTACTTTTCTTAATAACGCAGGTTCTTCCCCTGTGGGGAGCAGAGGAAATGTGCTCTGAGTGTGTATCGTTGACAAGGGCACAGCCATGTCAAGGACCCCACAGCCTCAGATCCACGGGAGTGACAACCCACCCACATCCACACCTCCACAGAGACTGAGGCGTGGCAAAGCCTTCCTTTTCTCTGAGTGAGAATGTTCTCACTGTGCACAAAAATGAGCAGCGGCCTCCTTCCTCCTCACACAAAAATGAGCAGCGGCCTCCTTCCTCCTCCGGTTGACTGCAGCCTGAGGCTGCTCCCCTATGGAGAAGACAACATGGACTAGCTAACGCCTCCCACTGTGATGAACATAATAAAGACTCCAAGGTTCTGGGTTGGTGTGCAGTTGGTTAGTGCTGCTCCAAGATTTCCTGTATTTCTGTCTGTCCCTTCTTTCCTTTACCACCCAAGTCAGATCAGTCCCCAAAGCTGTGCAAGACACGGCATTTCCGTGTGCCTACCCCTTCCAGTAAGGTGGTGGGACTTCTTACATGAAGAGGCAAGTAACCCTAGAGCCAGTGGTCTTCAGCTAACAGAATGAGTCTTAAGGCTTGGATCTGGTCCAAGCAGACACAGAGCGAACACGACTGAAGCAGAAATAGACAGTATCTGCCCATGGCTGGTCTCATGTGACGATAACCACCTAGGTAGTTATGAATGGGGACTCACAGGTTTAAGGAACTCCCATATGCATGAAGTCTGGAGAGAGCTACATATTATCTGTTTAAAAACCAAAGGCTCCCAGAGGCCTCCCCTCGAATTAATGGCCAGCGATCGATGTCCCGGAGCGCGGTGCCTGTTATCAACTATTCACCCTGGAAGACCTTCAGAGAGGAGAGAGAGGTGAGGTGGTTGTGAGTCTGGGTGTCTGATAACTTCTCCCTCTCCTGGGCTAGGCTGAGCCTGCGCGATGTGGCCCCAGGGGCCCCTGTAACTGAGCTGCGCGAGGCTAGTGTGGGTAGCGGGGAAGGAGAGTCCACAGGAAGAGGTAAGAGTGATTTGAGGAGGCTAAGCTACTAAGCCCCCCCCACCCCCTCACCCCCCCCACCCCCCGCTTAGCCTCAGCGTTAGTAGGAGCAGCAGCAGACGGTGAGCACTCTGTTACTGTAGTAACAAGCTCCGCGATGTTACCCACTGAGTTTGAGTACTTGGGTACTCTTTCTGTCACGTATGTTTTTAATTTTCCGTGACTGAGTAGAGGGAATGAGAACTGTGGCCTTGGGCACCAGGACAAAGACGAGGAGGGGACACTACAAAGTGCTCTCCTAGGGGCTGGAGAGACGGCTCAGTGGTTAAGAGCCTGCTCCGAGGGCTCCTGCACGCACCCCTTTACAGACACACTGAATGTGCAGTAAGAACACATCTTAAAGGGACAGGACTCTTTTATTGGAGTGTGCCTGTCCTAGGTCATTCTCTGCTTTGCATTTGCAGGTTTTTGTTTTTATTTGTGTGTGTGTGTGTGTGTGTGTGTTTACTCTCTAAGTAGTTTTGAGTCTGGGACACGTGGCCAGTCACCTGTTGTCTCCAGCCTGAAAGGGCACTGAGGAAATCCTTCAGACAGCTCAGCTGTATCTATCATCACTTCCGTCAGCAGAGAAGACAAGCAGAATGCAAGAATGTACAGGCCTGGGCCTGGAGTTCTTCAGGCTCCAAGACCACCACCGCTGTGCGCTTTGCTCAGTCTCAGAGACCAAGGCTCCCTTTCCCTTTGAGATTCTTGGTGAGGTTCAGGGTGTGCAGGTCCAGGGAGGGGGCAGGGGTTGACAGCAGTTCCAAGGCCAAGACCTTCACCTGAATTCGTCTGCTAACAAAACATGAGTTTCCATCTCTGAGTGATGTTGGCACAGCCCCCTAACCAGGCCTCGGAACAAATCCAAACAGGGAACAAATGGGATGGTTCAGTGTCATGAACTGACAGAGCACAAGGCGTTTCTAGCTGCTGACTGGGCTCTGCTGCCCAGTTTACAGGGTCGCAGCGGCAGCAGCAAGGCCCAGGGACCTTTGCTCTGAGATCACCAACAAAGAGCACAGCGTCTTCACCCCAGGACTGACCATGATCTCAAACCCCTCAGAACCCAGACCTTCCAGTTACCCAGGCATGAGAGTAGCCTAAGTTCCCCTAGGTGGTTCCAGTGTGACATTGGGGCACACATTGGCGTCACCTAGCTGGAGTCATTCAGGCCTCTAAGTAACTAATGTGTTACTTCCCCCAGAATGCTTGCCTACCCACCCCTTAAAAGCCTGCTTATTGGGGCTGGAGAGATGGCTCAGCGGTTAAGAGCACTGACTGCTCTTCCAGAGGTCATGAGTTCAATTTCCAGCAACCACATGGTGGCTCACAACCATCCATAATGAAATCTGGTGCCCTCTTCTGGCCTGCAGATATACCTGCAGACAGAACACTGTATACATAATAAATAAATCTTTAAAAAAAAAAAAAAAGCCTGCTTATTAGCTGGCAATGGTGGCACATGCCTTTAACCTCAGCACTCGGGAGGCAGAGGCTGGTGAGTCTCTGAGTTCAAGGCCAGCTTGGTCTACAGAGTAAGATCCAGGATAGCCAGGGCTACCCAGAGAAACCCTGTTTCTAAGAGGAAAAACAAGCAAAGAAACAAGAAGCCTGCTTATTTTCAAATGAGTAGCTGAGGACAGCAGGCAGTTCAGAATGTTTTTGTTGTCTGGCCACGCCACTGGAAAATTCTATATGTGTTGTAGACGTAACTGTCTGTTCTCTCTCCCACCATCTCTAGTACTTAGAATAAGGCCTGGGTCATAGCAAGTCCTGAGCTGTTGCTGAACAAATGGCTACATAGCTAGACAGTTTCTACACAGGTTTGCGATGAACGAATAGTGTTCGAAAGATTTCAGAGAAAAGGAGGGTGTATCATCAGAGACTAACTCCAGGCTTTGAGAGAAAAGCCTGCTACTAGAGGTTGGGAGAGTCCCTAAAATTTCCTTCAGGTTGCCTTGCAGAGCCCAGGCCACAGCGCCACCTGGTAGACAAAGACAAACTAGGTTTATTCTAAAATTCCCTCAAGGGCTAAATCCAAGGAAAAGCTGGAAAAGAGGCTGCTTAAAGTACTCCGTGTGTGTGTGTGTGTGTGTGTGTGTGTGTGTGTGTGTGTGCATGTGTGTGTGTGTCTGTGTCTGTGTGTGTCTGTGTGTGTGTGTGTGTGTGTGCATGTGACTGTGTGTGTCTCTCTGTGTATGTATATATATGCATGTGTGTATGAGCGTGTGGGAGAGTGTGTGTTGTGTGTCTGCATGTGTGTGTCTGTGGGGTGACCCAAAACACAATGACTAACATTTCAACTGATTCGCAAACATAAAACCAGAGTACAGAAAGTTCTCTGGGTCCATGTCAGGGAAGTCAGCCTTGAGAGTGTTCAAATGACTCTAACAAGCAAAAATCCCAAGCATGCATTCAGTGGGAGACGCTTCTCTCTCTCTTTCAACATCTGCTGCTTCGGGGCCAGAATGGAGTGACCACATCAAGGAGTGACTATGGTCTTTAATCCATTTCTGGATCTAGAGTGGCAGGGGTCCTCACTGTTATAGGGTTATTCCAGGCTCTTAATCAAGTCTCCAAAAGTGTAGTTTCTGCTCACAAAACTTAGATGAGACTGGTATTTTATTCAACCTCATCCTGAGGAAGAAGCCTCGTTATGTGTCTTTTCCTCTGTCTCTCTTGCATGTGTGTGCATGAATATACGTAACATCCCTACTTAGACCCCTACGAAGCTGCTGTAATGGAAAAGACTAGAAATAATCTCGGGAAAGCTAAGGTTACCTAACCTGGAGCATAGGCTCCAAATACCCTGGAGGGCTTCTACTCTATGGTGTCAGGTGCAGAGGACACATGCCAGCATGCCACAAGTGTGCCATCCAGTGAGGTGGCAAGTCCCGCCAGAACCAGGGTCTAAGGCCTATTGACAGCATTATGCCAGGGGCCCACCAGTAGCTCTCCAATGTTCGGAAGGAACAAATAAGAAAATCAGCTTCTCGTATGGGCGGGAGGGAAAACAGTGAGCACAGGAAGGATTTCCCAGGAGGGAGGTTTTATGTTCTAGACTAAGCCACAGGGAAAGACTGTCAGGTTCCCCTCCCACCCCCGCACCCATGAGTCTTTAAAGGTATGGCAGACTCAAGATTTGGGAGGTCCAAGGCTTGTAGGAGTTGGAAGCCATGACTATAAGTAAACTACATAGTTTAGTGAGTGTTTAATGAGTGCTCAGTCTAGGGCAGATGACTATTGTGGTCTCTGGGGAGCATCCAGACATGTCCATGATTGGGTTCTGCCCCTCTACAGAATGTGACAGGGAGCAGGGGCAACTGGGACAGCATAAAAGCAACACCAAGCACACGCCTGCTCACTGGAGCAGCTTGGACCTTGTCAGAGTGAGCCTCAGAGGGACAGGTTGGATTAGGATGATGGGGCAGGGGCAGGTGCAGGGTGGTAGACGCGGTTAGGATGAAACAGTCCCAGGGATACGCGAAACCAGGCATCCAGGACGGGTGGCCATTTGGTGGGGTGAGCATGGGGATGACAAATGAGAGAGCCGGGGTGGCCCCAAATGCCAAGCCTCGGAGCTCAGCCTTTACGGCACTCAGTGAGCACAAGCTGTTCGTTCTGAGGGATGGTGTGGCCCTGCGTCCTAAGTCTGAGTTTTATACTCTGGGACTCAAGGGCTCCCTCCTGAGTTCTGGCAAATCTGAGAACAGGCAAGGAGCGACCACTGCTTACCTCTGCAGCCGGATAAGTAACTGTTCCAGAAGATGAAACATTTCACCACACAGGCTGAAGCAGTAAGAGGATGTCTGGGGCTGGGGAGGTGGCTCAGCGCTGGCTGCACAAACGAGGTCTTGAGTTTGAATCCTCAGAATCCGTGAGAAGCTGGTGCCATCCTACATCAAGATGGGGAGGCAGGAGCAAGAGAATTCCCAGAAACTTACAAGCCATCCTGGGCAGCATACCCAGGACCAGACAATCAAAAAGAGACTGCCCAACACTAGATGGGAGAAAGGCAGAGACCAATACTGGAGGTTATCCTCTGACATCCACACACATGCCGTGGTACACACATGCCACCCACCAAACAACTTCTTAAAAACCATGGATTTCGTTTTATCATGTGTGAGAGTTACGATCTTATACAGGTAGTGTCCCCTGCTATTTTCTAACTCCTTGCTATTTTCCTAGGGCTTTTGTCTTAGTCCATTTTCTGTTACTACAATAGATCATCTGAGACTGGGTGATTTATAAAGAAAAGAGGTTATTTAGAGGCTACCAAGTCGAAGAATATGGGCTGCCATTTGATCAGCTTCTCAGAGGCTTTCATGATACTCAACTCTTCAGAAGGCAAGAGGGTGAGTGGTTGGGTGAAGAGATAGCCTCATTTTGTATAGCCTGCTTTTGTCAGAATGAATGCACTCCCGCGAGAAAGACATCTCTCTCTCTCTCCTCTCTCTCTCCTCTCTCCTGTCTCCTCTCTCTCCTCTCTCTAAAGGGCTTAGTCACCTCTTAAAGACCACCCCCACATCTCTCACTACTGTTGCCCTGGGGACGGGGATCCACACATGTTTCAGAGTAAACACTGTCCCTTATTGTTGTTCAGTATTGCTAACTCCTTTATGGTGATTTCCTCCATACTGTGCTGCGGGCTCTAACAGGCCTGTGGCTACTTAAAGGCATAAGTAAAGTGCCGCTCCAGTCTGATTTGTCCCACGGACCAATCCTCACACAGCTCCCTCACTCACAGTCTCCACTCTGTGTCACATCTGGAGTCTTGATTGCTTTAGTTCTTTAGATCATTGTTTCTCTGCTGTCCGGTATGCTGACAGACAGTCTTAGCCAGTGTGATTTTCTTGTCACATATATGTATCTTTGCTCTGGATCATTTTTCACACTTTCTATTTCTTTCATCAGACTCCCTTTTGAACACACAGAGTGTAACTGCGAGTTTCTAGTCACTCATTCAGCCCCTGTGTGCTGTCCCTCACATCCAGTTATTTCATTTGATCATCTTTTTCCTTTGGGCTATGGATCACATTTTCTGTTTATTAGAAGATAAATGAAATATTTTTTTAGAAAGAGGAGGTTATCCTGATTCAGGGTCTCCTGTAGCCCAGGCTGACTTCAAACTCACTCTGTGTAGCCGAAGATGGCTCCCGGCCCTCCTACTTCTGCCTCCCATGTCCTGGATTGTAGGTATGTACCCTCTGCCTGGTAACCTTTTATTAAGTCCTGGACACCTTTAGCAGCACATTGTTGGATGATGCACACTTGCAAACACTCTGTGTTTAGCTGGGTTTGCTCTGAGGTTTGTTTATGTTACTTGGGAACAGTTCAGTGCTGTGAAGCCCTCTTCTCAGGCTTGTTAGGGTGGAGCCTCAGAGCATCTTTTTTTTTTAATTATCTTTATTTTATGTGCACTGCTGTTCTGCATGCAAGTATGTGTGTGTGAGGGTCTTAGATCTGGGAGTTACAAACAGTTGTAAGCTGCCATGTGGGTGCTGTGAATTGAGCCTGGGTCCTCTGGAAGAGCAGCCAGTGCTCCTAACAGTGAGCCATCTCTCCAGCCCCTCAGGAGCATCTTTAACTCAGAATTTAGCTGACTTATTTGGCCCCACAGTAAAACAATACCTTTCTTATTATGACCCAGTGTCTTGTTATCTGGATGGTTTCTATGAGTTTATAAAGCATGCGGGTCCTGTTGTGGGCCGTGGGAATTCTTCTACACACACCTCTCCCGTGATTCTTCTCTGTCCTCAGAGGTTTCCTCAGGTTTTTCCTCTCTAGTCTTCTTATGCAGCGTGTGGTGGCTCACATGAGAAATGTTCCCTATAAAGATTCAGCCATTTGAATATTTGTGGTGCCATTTGGGGAGGTCTAGGTGGTGCAGCCTTGCTGGGGGGAGTGTGTCACCAGGGTGAGGCTGTATAACCCTGAATCACTTCCAGTCCCCTCTCTGCTTCATGTTTGCCACTGAAGATGTGAGCTGTCAGCTTCCTGCCCCTGCCGCCACGCCTGCCTGCTGCCGCCATACCTCCCGGCCGTTGTCATCAGTCTGGATCCTTAAGCCCAGATAGACTTTTCCATCTATAAGTTGCATGATCGTGGTGTTTTAATCACAGCAGCAGAAAAGCAACAGATACAGAGTACTTCTTTGTGTATGTATGTGCATTTACATGCATGTGCTGTATATATGTATGTGCAAGGTACAGGGTGCCCCTGATTCTTTTTACTTAAATTTCTTTCATCACCCAACTCCAAAGTTACTCACCCTCCCTGTGGACCAAGGATACCACCTGCTGCGCAGCAGCTGCTCACTTCTGTTTGGAATGAATGAATGAGTGAGTTTTGTTTTTGTTTTTTGTTTTTTGTTTTTTGTTTTTTTTCAGAGAGGGTTTCTCTGTGTAACAGCCCTGGCTGTCCTGAACTCACTCTGTTGACCAGACTAGCCTTGAACTCATGGAGATCTGCCTACCTCTGCCGCCATGCCAGGCAAACAAGCGAGTTTTAAGCTGTTGTTTTCATCACATACCTCTTCCTTCTGTCCCTGCTTTATCTCTTAAACTAGAAACTAAATTCCTTAAGGTTATGTTCCTGATCAAGCAAAATTGTATGTCACGGTGTCTCATCCCAATAAATAGACATACATACATACATTCATACATACATACATACATACATACATGCATGCATATTGAGAGTCGATAGATGTCAATCCATTTTTCCTGAGTCAACCTTTATTCTGTTCATTTCATAAACCTTTGCTTCCTAGGTGCTGTGAAAAGAACTAACAGGAACGTGTCACACAGACACAGCCTCTGTGCTGTGATGCCATCCGTGTAGCTCCACGAAATTGCCACATTTGAAATGGGCAGTTCGGCAGTAAAGTGGTATTTTCATCTCAGCCTACATCAAAACCCAGATGGAGTTAAGGGAGGAATGGAAATGGCCTGTAGACCCTGGAGATGGAGTACTGTCTGCCTGTCTCTGTAACTTAGCAACTTGACAAGTAAATCCTTAAATAGTAAGTACCGGTGTGTTTCAGGGTTTACTTTCTGTCTGGAGCCCAAAGCAGGAAGGTGGCCCTGATGCACAGAACTTCTTACCACTATTTGTGTTGCTCACTTCTAAATCTGACTCCTTAGTGAAACTGGTAGGCAGTTCAGATTTACATATGGCAGCACTCGGGAGGAACATGGCATCCCTTTACTTGTTCATCTGGACGGAGCCAGTTGTGGCCGAATGATATGTCCTGTTGAAGGAGCATTGCTAAGAAACCTCACAAGCCACACAGATGACGTTATTTGCCGTGAGAAGCCATGGGGCTGCTGAGCATCCAGGGAGGTCTCGTGAACCCTCGAGACCACCAAGGATAGTGAGAGACTGCCATAGAGACTCCATATAAGCCGGAGATTCACGAGGTCTCGCTCTCTTCTTCCTCCTGCCCTCTTCGATTGAGAGGCCATGTTGAAGAAGAGAACCACAAGGTAAGCCATTAACAAAATTAGGCTGCTATAGCCCAAGGCAAAGGCAAAGGATTCCTGAGGCTCCCGAGCTGTTTGGAGAAGCTTGGGACTGGCCCGAGCCAAAGAGACCTTGGAGGCGAATCTTAACTGATTGAGAAAGCCGCCCTCAGTTGGCAGTTGGGACTAACTTGTTTTATAAACTGGCCACAATTTGATGGTAAAAATAAACTGGCCTTATGAACTGACAAAATAAGGGCCAACAGACTTTAAACTTCAAAGACCTGATGGGACCCCCATAAGCCAAGCCATCCTATATGAACCTATGCTAAGAGTATTAATATCCTTTTAAAAAACTTAAAGTAGTTAAGAGTTTTTATATAGGTATTAGAATGTTTTTTAAGTATTAAGGTATTCTTAGATAGATTTTAGATTTTAGGTTTTAGGTTATAATATTTAGGTATTTTATAGGTGATTAAGTATTAATAAATGTAAGTTTTGGTAAATAAAACTATTCCATTACAGTCTTCCTTTCACTGTGTTGCTCAGAGCAAGGCTACTGTTGGCCTTGGTGAACTGAGACTTGAATATCCTGCTACAGGCATCTAGAACCCCTTTCCCGGAGGTGGCTCTCCCTGGCTTTCCTCGGGTTCCCTCCTGGTCTCAGTCTCAGATGGGGAAGATGAAGATGGAACCCCTTGGGCAGTATTTTCCTGGGGAGTCGTTCTGAGAAGTGTGACTCCTTTCTAAGAACACCTAAAGATAATGTTTGCATAATACCTGCAGCTTTGATCTGCAAAGACAGCATCACCTTTGAAGACTGAGAAAGAAGACAGAAAGCATTTTGCTAGAAGCTGTAGTTTGGCTGGAAGTCAAAGGTCAGGCCTGGGGTGTGAGGTGCTCTCCCATGTCAAATAGACTTTTCCTTCTAGGTTTTTCAAATCGGAGAATTTTTTCCCTCTTATTCTTATTTTTAGTGACTCAAAGTATAATCACCAACAGTGCAGTGTGCTCATAATGTTCGTTCTTCAAACTCCTCCATTGTCAGACCCCAGCAAATGTGGGCCTCCTGTCTTTGCCCAGCGACACAGAATGAGGTCTGCAGATGGGAACAGGAGCCTTCATTTTATTCATCTCGGCCCTGACGCTCCTTCAGCCAGGATCCAGCGCAAGTGAAACTCACAGGTGACAACCAGACAGCCTCGCTCGGCTCCTACGTCTATCTGCTTGGTCGGCTGTCTTGGCTTGGGGATTGGAATCTGGCCATCTGCACCCCCTGAATCTTCTTCTACTCTTCTTCATCTTAGCCTTCAGAGGGCCCCAGGGTCTTCCAGCCTGTGGAATGTGATTCTTTGGATTTCAGCCATGCCCATCACAAACTGACTCCCCTATCCCAATGACAGATTGGTAGGTAATGTTAACACTTCTCATTAACCCTAGGGAGTCATTTAAAAAGGAATTTTTTTTTGGGGGGGGAAGAGATCTGGGTATATATTCAGGTAGAGAAACCCTCTGCTCTCCAGGCTATCCCTGGCAGGTTTGCTTTGGTGTTGATTGGTTTTGTTTTGAGATAGAATGGCCCTACAGTGCTGGTTGGTCTGGAATTCAGTATCCGGTCTTGAACTCACAGCAGTCTTTCTGCTTCTGCCAAAGGAAGGGCAAGCCTATTACGACTTCAGAGGTTACAGACGCTTCCGTGAGTAACTGGAAGGATGAGATCAGGGCTGGGGCAAGGGGGAGGGCACCCAGTGGAAGCTCCATAGGTTTTTTTCACCCAGTTTGTTGTTATTCTTTGGCGACAGGACCTTGCTCTACAGCTCTGGCTGTCCTGGAACTCACTCTGTAGCCCAAGTTGGACTCAAACTAGGGATCTTCTTGCCCCAGAAGTCTCCCAGGTTCTGGGATGAGACATGTTCCTCCATGCCTTGGCTCATTTCCATCCATCCGTACATAGTTAAGCATCTTCAATACTCAACTTCTACCAAAGGCATTTCACTTTTGTTTTCACTGAATTTACACCAGAAAACTGAGTTCTGTGATTCTTTCACCCCATAGCCATTCATTGGCCAGCATTTGCTAAGCGCCTTCCACGTGCCAGGCATGTGGCTGGGCTCTTGGAATGGAAATCTGACTAAGAAATAGACTATCTGCGCAGACATGCCTAGAAACACGTCAGGAGAATGTGTTGTGTCTGGAACACAGTCAGTTTGCCCAGCATCCTTTCTCTGGGTGTTTCTCAGCTTCTTCAGAAACCTGAGGCTGTAGTAAGAGAGATGCCAGCCTGAGAAGTCAGAAGGAAGCACATGGTAAGGTGTGGAAACGGAGTGGAGGAGTGGGGCAGTCTGCAGGAGAAAGGGAGCAACCTCTGTTGTAGCATGTGACCCAGACTTCAGGGCTCTGAGTCCTGCTCTCTGGGCTGGAGCTGTATCCTAAATCTTAGATGCTTGGACCCACAGACTGAGTTTGCTCTTAAGTCTAATATGGTCCATCATTTCTAATGTCACTATCTGGAATGTCCCTGATACATTTCACGGAATGCTCAGAAACTCAGTGGGAGGGATCCGTCAAGACTATGTACTTTCTCCCCCCTTCTCCACTCAGATTTCACGGAGCTAATCCCCCACCCCTGCAGCCACAAAAGATTGCCTAGTGCTTTCTTTTGTCCTTCATTGTGATTTTCAGATGTTGAGACTTGCTTCTTTAGCATAACTTGATGGGGGTGATGTTAAGCATTCTAAATGTTAATTATTTGGTCCTGCTTGCTGTCTGTTACTTACATTGTCTCTGATTGGTTGAATAAATGCCTAGGCCTGAGATTGGGCAAAGACAGAGGTAGGTGGGACCAAGGTGTGGGCTTCTGAAGCAGAGAGGTTCATGGGTAAAAGAAGCCTCCAAGAGCAGAAGCCAGGAGCAGGAAGAAGGAGACACATGATGGGGTAGATGAAGGAAGATCACACCATGTGGCCTGGAACATTGGCAGAGCGTGGAGAATAACGACCCAGGGGACATATGTATATATGGGATCATATTTGGGGAGTAGAATTAAGAGTTACTTTAGATGGGCCAAGATTACTCAATTCAGGCCAAAGCTTGTTAAAATCTATGTGGTCTCTGTGTCCTCATTTGTATTTGCGGGTTAGAGATTAACACTGCCGACCAATTAAATATAATATAAATGCTGCCAAATAATTTAAATACCCAATTTCTACAATAACTGCAGCCATTTTTGTCTTCAGTCTCCATTTTAGTTATAACATAAAATTATTTGTACTTTGTTGCTTTGTTACCTGGACACTCTGAAGAGTCCCAAACTACAGCTCCACTTGGGACCAATCAAATTAAAGGTCAGTTAGAAATACTTTGTTTAACTAGTCAAAATGATATAGTGCTGCCCTCCCCTTGCTTCCTACATGTGGTTACCTGGGTGTGGTTTGTTTCATACAAGAACCTGGTTGATACCTGGATATGGTTTTTCTTATAAAAAGCTTCCCTTGGAAGCAGACCGGTGTTACAGTTAGGCTCCAAGATCTCAATGACCCTGGTCATAGTGGCCATGACCGGTTTTGGGATGTGAGTTCAATAAACCATCAATATCTGACTGAGACTGGTGACTGAGTGATTTATGCAGCCATTCTTTGGAGGTCCCACTAAGATTGGACTCAACACATTAGTCTTTAAATCCCAGTATCCTTGAAGTGTAGTTAACAGAGAATGGGTGCCTCAGATGGTAGAATTTTAATGCATTAAATGTGGGAGATGAGGCAGGTGGATCTCTGGAAGCCAGCCTGGTCTGCAGAGTAAGTCCCAGGACAGCCAGTGCTAAACAAAGAAAACTTGTCTCAAAAAATGTTAAGAAAAGAAAGAAAGAACTAATCTTTTTGTTTTCTGTTTTTATTTTGCCATTTAGATTCGCCAGACCAAGTCTCATAAAAAAAATTTTTTTGTAAGAAAATTGTCTTTGATTCACCTCCTAGAAATGTTCTTGGGATACATAATAAAGCTAAAAACACATCCTGTACTCTGTGCAGAGAGTAAATGCAGAGGCTCAGGTCTTCGGCATAAATTTTCAGTTATTACATTCTGTACAGCATGGTGGTTTCTTGCAGGACTGAAACTTTGGCTGTTCACACTGTAGGGTGTGGACGTATGTGGTTTTGAGCAAATTAAATGCTACTCTGTTTTGAGTAAATTACATGTTACTCTGGGGTTCATGCTCTCTTGTTTTTTGTTTTTAGATAACTTTTAAAATATACTCATTTTTGTTTTCTATGTATGAGTATGGTCTGTTATGTGTGTAGGTGCACCCCATATGTGTAGTACCTGTGTGGGTCCAAAGAGGGTACCAAATTCCTTGGACCTGAAGTCATGCACAGTTGTAAGCTGTTAATGTGGATGCGGGAACGGAACCTGGGTCGTCTGCAAGAACAACAAATACCCTTAGCCACTGAGCTCTCCAGCCCTTGTGCTGAGGTCCTGCTTGTTACCAGGCTACTTGCTCATTCACTTGCACTGCTTCCAAAAGCTATTTAGTTTGTGATCCTCCAACAATTGCCAGTGACCTTCAACAAATCCCTGTGTGACCGATATCCCTCTTTGTTTGGTGTCTGTTCTGATTAGTTGGAGATACACCGAACAAACCGCTAAATATTTTTAATTGCATGTTTTACACAATTTCAATGGAATAATAGGTTATAAGATCAACCACGTGCCAGGCATGGTGGTGCATATCCATAACTGAAGCACACAGGAAGCAGGAGGATGGTAAGCTCCAGGACAGCCTGGCTATGTCATAAAACTGCCTTTCCAACCACATACCAGTGGGCTGACCAACTCTGCTGCCATCAGGGCCCAGATCCAGTGCTTTGAGTTCATCTACTCCATCTATTAGTTTCTGGAGTGCATGAAGGAGCCAGTTCTGCAGAACAAGATGTCAACACTGAATAGGGCAGGTCCTAGGTCCATTGGGTGCTCCCAGCTTGGAGCTGCTGTGGCCTCTTGCCCTGCTGGGAGATGGGTGGGGCGGGTGATCAGTGGTGCTGCCTGCAAGGCTTACAAGCACAAAGATAGAGCCAGTGAACCTCGGAGATGCAGACATCAAAGGCTGGGAGATATGCAGCAACCTGGAGCTTGAACGGAATGTGCTCCTGGATTCCTGCCTAGCCGCAAGATGAACTTGACTCTGGGTGACAGGACATTTCAGAGACAAATCCTGGCAATGGTCCAGTATTTATGGCGCATCAGAAACCAGAAACCTTGAACCAGACCAGTGACTCGTTGCGATGAATATTTGCATATAAAACTGTTTGGACAAAAAATATACTGTGTGACACACTGCAGTTTCCAATGTCACTATGAGGAACGAATAAGAGATGGAGAGGTGGGACAGATGGAGGAATGGAGAGGTGGGACAGATGGA
>CAJQZJ010032563.1:13997118-14015117 GCA_907164525.1 Lophiomys imhausi | reverse complement strand
AAGAAGAAGAAGAAGAAGAAGAAGAAGAAGAAGAAGAAGAAGAAGAAGAAGAAAGAAGGAGAATAGAGAATTCTCTTGTAGTGGCACACACCTTTGATCCCAGCACAGAAACTGGGCAGATTTCTGTGAGTTCAAGGCCAGCCATGACTCAATAGTAACACCTAGTCTCAAAAAAAAAAAAAACCCAAGAAATAAATAAAAGCGTTTTCCTTTTGTAACTAATTGAACTAGGAATTTAACCTTTTTTTTTTTTTTTTGGTTTTTCAAGACAGGTTTTCTCTGTGTAGCCCTGGCTGTCCTAGACTTTCTTTGTAGACCAGGCTGGCCTTGAACTCACAGAGATCCACCTGCCTCTACCTCCCAGGTGCTAGGATTAAAGGCATGTGCCACCACACCTGCCTGGAAGTTAAACATTTAAAAATTTATTTTATTTTGTTTTTGTTTATTTATTTAATATATTTTTTATTTTTTTGGTTTTTCAAGACAGGGTTTCTCTGTGTATCACTGGCTGTCCTGGACTCAGTGTAAGCCACCACACCCAGCCTGGATCTTGGGTTTTATGAGACGCCAAGTGATGATGGTGCACACTTTTAATCCCAGCACTCAGGAGGCAGAGGCAGGCGGATCTCTGTGAGTTCAAGGCCATCCTAGTCTACAAAGTGAGTCCAGAACAGCCAGGGCTACACAGAGAAAACCTGTCTTGAAAAACAAAACAAAACAAAAACAAAAAACAAAACAAAAAGTACAAAGAAAATAAGGAAGGAAAAAAAAAGAGTTGTATCTTAGTGCATTTAGTAACATTTCTCCTTCTTCTCCCAGCAAGAGGGATCTTGCTTCTATCTTTCGTGAGCCCCTGTGGTGGAGCAGCTGCCCAGGGAGCGGGTGTTGATTTACAGGAGCCTGTCTTCTCATGTCACCTCAGTCCTATTCAGCTGTTGTGTGTGACAGTCTTCTGAAAGTGTGGCTTGTCATACAAAAAAGAGAAAGGAAGCCAGGCGATGGTGGCGCACGCCTTTAATCCCAGCACTTGGGAGGCAGAGGCAGGTGGATCTTTGCGAGTTCGAGGCCAGCCTGGTCTACAAAGTGAGTCCAGGACAGCCAGGGCTACACAAAGAAACCCTGTCTCGAAAAAAACCAAAAAAAAAAAAAACCAAAAAAAACAAAAAGAGAAAGGAAAAGAGAGGAGGGGTAGAGGGCCAGAACTGTCTTTAGACCCTGAGGCTTCCGAGGGCTAGCTGGTTTATCATTTGGAAGATGGATTTTATTAATTAATTTTTTTTTTTTTTAGTTTGTTTTCTTTTTAAATTTTATTTATTCATTTTATGTGAATGGGTGTCTTGCCTGCATGTATATCCATGTACCATGTGTGTGCCTTGGTGTTTGAGGAGGCCAGAAGAGGGCATCAGATCTCCTGGAACCGGAGTTACAGGTGGTTGTGAGTCACAACGTGGGTGCTGGGAATTCAGCCTAGGCCATCTAGAAGAACAGCCAGTGCTTTTAACTGCTAAGCTGTCTCTCCAGTCCCATAGTTTGTTTTCATTCTAAATGCAGCTATAAATACTGTGGAGAGGACTGTAATGAAAACACCTTTGATAATCAATTTAATGGTTAATGTCACTTCCTCTATTTATAAAATTACTAAGACTGATGTTCATTCTGTGTTTCATAAACCAGGTCTACCAACCATAGATTCAGGGAGGTAGCTCTCAGCTGAAATCCCAGTGCTTGAGAGGCTGATTCAGGAATACTGCTGTGAGTTCAAGGTCAGTCTGAACTACACAGTGAGTCCCAGGTCACTTCAGTTATGGGTAAGACCCTGTCTCAAAACAATCAATTAAAAGAATCCAAAAAGGTCAACAATACCACAAGAAGACCCAAATAACCAATTAACCCAGACACGGGGGGCTCACAGAGACTGAACCACCAACCAAAGAACATGCATGGACTCGTCCTAGGCCCACTACACATATGAAGCTGATGGGCTGTTTGGTCCTCAAGCGGATCCCCTAACAATTGGAACAGGAGCTACCTCTGACTTGGATGCTGTTACCTCCCTCTGGATCCCCTTTTCCTAGCAGGGCTGCCTTGTCTTGCCTCAGTCAAAGAGGAGGCACTTAGAACTGATTCGATTTGATGTGCCAGAGTGGGTTGATACTGGGGGGGGCTAATGGAGAAGTGGGTGAGAGGGTAGGACTGGGAGGAGAGGAGGGAGAGGGTGGCAATTGGAATGTAAGATAAACAAATAAATTAATTAATGGGGGAAAAAAGAATCCAAAAAGGAACTCTAAAATAATATGGAAGGTACTGTATAATATATAAATATCACTACAGCCTTAAAAACTTCTAGATTGACTCTTTTTTTTTTTTTTTTTTTTTTTTGGTTTTTCGAGACAGGGTTTCTCTGTATAACAGCTCTGGCTGTCCTGGACTTGCTTTGTAGGCCAGGTTGGCCTCGAACTCACAGAGATCCGCCTGCCTCTGCCTCCCAAGTGCTGGGATTAAAGGCGTGAGCCTCCACCGCCCGGCTTAGATTGACTCTTTTGATTGTACCAGCAATCCTTGAGAGTACCAATCCCCAATAACATTGTTTAGAAATTACAGACCTCAGCCGGGCGGTGGTGGCGCACGCCTTTAATCCCAGCACTTGGGAGGCAGAGGCAGGCGGATCTTTGTGAGTTCGAGGCCAGCCTGGTCTACAAAGTGAGTCCAGGACAGCCAGAGATATTCAGAGAAACCCTGGCTCGAAAAACCAAAAAAAAAAAAAAAAGCAAAAGAAAAATAGAAATTACAGACCTCTTGAAATTCATTTCTCTACCTTGTCTTTGTACAAATAAAAACATGGATTTATGTACATCCTTCTCTCTCTCTCTTTCCTTATTTCTTTTTCTCCCTACTTTTATCATTTGTATAGGGTCTCATGCAACACAGGCTGGCCTTGAACTTGCTAAGTAACCTAGGATGATGACCTTAGACTTCTTATCCTCCTGCTTCCATCTCCCAAGTTCTGGCATCACCATACCTGGCTTATCTGGCGGTGGTTTTTTTTTTTTTAAATCATATTTCTTTTATTTATTTATTTATTTTAAGATTTATTTATTATGTATACAGTGTTCTGTCTGCAGGTATATCTGCAGGCCAGAAGAGGGCACCAGATTTCATTATGGATGGTTGTGAGCCACCATGTGGTTGCTGGGAATTGAACTCATGACCTCTGGAAGAGCAGCCAGTGCTCTTAACTGCTGAGCCATCTCTCCAGCCCTGGCGGTGGTTTATGTGGGAAACATGGACACCTGATACACACGGTGTCCTCTACCTACAGATCTGAGATGAGGTTAGCTTAATTGTTCTCCCTTTCCTTTGCTGTGTGTGACATTGGGTAGGACTCTACATTCCTTTCCCCCCATAACGTTAATCTTTTTAATTTAGATAAAAATAGTAGAGCCAGTTGTCCTCTGTCTGGATTCTCCCACTTTTAGCCTGCATACCTGGTCTGCATCAAGACTGTGACAACTGTTGGCCATGGACATAATTAACAGCCTTCAGAGGCTGAACTTTCCCTGAAACTCTGTTCTGGTGCCCCTGGGGGAACAGAAGAATGAAGACTCACCGAGATGATAAAACAAGACACCATAACCATGAGACTTTCCATCTACCTCAGTTGTTTTTCTGCTCACCCAAGTCATCAGTAATTCTGCCTGTGACCTCCCTGCTCCCTTGGGAGAGAAGATGAGGCACTAACTCATGGCTGTCAGGGACTTGGTCCAGCTCTAACACAGGACTCCAGAGCAAGCCCCTGTCAGAACTCACTTTGCACATCTCTTCCCATCTCCATGGTGATGGCACTAGGGATGCTGTTGGCACCAAGGGAAGCAGCAGATGCAGAGCTCTGCTTTTGGAAACGCCTGTTGTTAAACATTTGCCAAAACACCAGACTGAAGTCCTGAGCACTGAGACCACAGTACAGTAGAAAGTGCCCAGGGCCAGGTCCTAGACAGGCGTGACATCCCTTCAATCTTGACTGACCCTGACATGCTGTAAAATAACAACCCAGCAGAGAGCCAGACTAGGGGGCCTGTTCTAGATAATACAAACACACACAGTGTGGCTACAACACTCCTTATGTGCTCCACTGGACAGTGAGAGAGGTCAGAAGCATTTGCCCATTTGTGAACCCACCTGCTCCCTCACGAGAACTAGAAACATATCTGTGGCCATGCTACAATGAGGCTGGTCCCTAAAGCCATCTGATCTCAAGGTGTGGAGACACACATCTGTAATTCTTGGGGGGCTGAAACAGGAAAATTGTGAGTTCTAGGCTAACCTGGGCCACATAGAAACATATGCCTCTCCTACCTCCCTGCCCCCCCCCCAAAACCATGGACTGAAGGGATATCTCAGTTAATAAGGCACATGGCTCACAAGCTTGAGGACTGGAGTTCAGATCTCCAAAACTGAGCTAAATTGCTGGGCTCTGTAGCACCTGCATGCTATCCCAGCAATGATGAGGTGAGAGTCAGAGACATGGCTAACTCTGGAAGCCCAAACAGACTTTGGCAACATTCTGGGGCTAAGAGAACCTTGTGGGAGGTGTCTGAAGAATGGTACCCAAGGTTGTCCGCTGATGTTCACTTGTGCACCATGCCTCTTACCCACAGTGTACACACACACACACAAATAAATTTTAATCATATGACCTCTTTTGATCTGTGATCATTTCTAGTTCTTTTGCATCTAAACATCAAGGGGGCGGGAAATTAACTAAATGTTTTACAAGTAAAAGAGTTGTCACCAGAATAGTAGAGGAAGGAAGACATGGAATCCCATCTTTGGTGTGAAGATGTGTTTATAGATTTCCACTTGGCTCTCAGTCTGTTTGGACATCCCTGAAAGGTGCATCCATGGAGACAGTTGGGAATGACATGAGTGTTTGTTTTCCTTCTCTATAGATTTCCACTTGACTCTCGGTCTGTTTGGACATCCCAGAAAGGTGTATCCATGGGGACAGTTGGGAATGACATGAGTGTTTTCCTTCTCGGTGATTTTGGATGGAGGTAAACATGGAAGAAATCCAGGACTAAGTGTTGGAGAGCGTCTTCACCCTCCTTGTTGCTGCTAATCTGGAGCCTGAGTGGTTCCCTCCAGCAATGCTCTAACCTGGGCAGGGGCTGCGTAGGATCTGCATAACAGAGCCACCTGGACACAGTGAGACCCAGGATGTGTTCTTCCGAGTATTTTTCTCAGCAAAAGTGTCGTGGCTTTTCTCCTCCTCACACTGCTATGCGGTCTCCAGACTCATGACACTGCCATCTCTACATCCAAAATTGATGTTTCTGGTCCCATCAAGTTTACTCAGATTTAATCTGTGAATTATTTTCAAATTCATGCAAGATTTTCACTTCAGAAATGTATGTGGACTTTTTACTTGTATGTGGGTATATATGAAGTACAGTCTGGTGTAATAGCTGTAGGAAGCATAAGAACATTATTTAAGCCAGGCCTGGTGGTGCACACCTTTAATCCCAGCACTTGAGAGGCAGAGGCAGAGGCAGGCAGATCTATGTGAGTTCAAGGTCAGCCTGGTCTAGAGTGAGTTCCAGGATAGCCAGGGATGTTACACAGAGAAACCCAGTCTCGAAAAACTAAAAAACAAAAACAAAAAAAAAGAATATTATTTAAATTCAATATGTTCTGGTATCTAGGAGAAATATCTAGGATTTTTCAACATTCAGACAACAGCCTGGATCTTTGCAGACTACACATAACATTCATCTCTAGAGAAGAAAATTCCTAATCCCAGTTTATTAAATGATAATCTCTTGCTATAAAAATGTTGAGACTTGAAATGACAACTCTGAAATGTCACAGAATTTTGATGTTCTTATAGCAATGTTAATTTATTTCCTCCCAGCCATTTTAGTGTTTGCCAAGATGGGACAACATGGCTCCCTCTGAGAAACATTGAGTAAACTCATCTTAATTAAGCTACAAGATTCCTCCCTTTCCTGGCTGGCCACAGACAAGACTTTGTTGAGTCTATGGAACAAGAACAAAAGGTCTATTTGTGGTCCACAGGGAGGAGCCTGTGCCTGGAAAGTATCACAGGGAGAGAGATTGTCCTGTAAAAATCCACAGCAGCTACCTGTGCTAATCATGAGAAGGGCGTTTGTGCCTCGAATATGAAGTAAATACGTCCCTCAAAGAGTTGTGTCGCCGGGCGGTGGTGGCGCACGCCTTTAATCCCAGCACTTGGGAGGCAGAGGCAGGCGGATCTTTGTGAGTTCGAGGCCAGCCTGGTCTACAAAGCGAGTCCAGGACAGCCAGAGATATTCAGAGAAACCCTGTCTCGAAAAACCAAAAAAAAAAAAAAAAAAGAGTTGTGTCTTGGTGGTTTAGTGGCAGAAGCTTTAAGAAGTGGAGTTTAGTGAGGTACCTTTCAGGAAAGGTTAATGTAGTTCTCAAGGGACCTTGGTGAGTTATGCTGGAAATGGACTGTTCATGCTCCCTGTCCTGTCCCCTGTCTTACCACGTAATCGCTTTATCTTATTTAATGTCTCACTGGATGCCATTTATCTTCTAATGTAGCTAGAAGACTTTCACTGGAACTGAATGCATATAGTGCTAGGTTCTTGGAGCTTGAAAACTGAGGGGAAAAAGTGGGGGGGGGATTGAGACAGGGTTTCTCTGTGTAGCTCTGGCTGTCCTGAAACTCATTATGTAGACCAGGTTGGCCACAAACTCAGAGAACTCCTGCCTCTGCCTCCTGAGAGCTGGCATCATGCCTGTGTTGTATTAGACATGGCAGGGCCTTGACTGGCCTTAGATGGAGGCTTGACCAAACTTATGTCTCCAGGTGAAGAGAGCTGAGACCTGGGGTAGCCTTTTTCCCCAATAAGTAAATACACTAGGACCCTTTAATGTTTCAATGTTTATGCTTTAGCTGGGCAGACTCTCAACTAGCTCAACTAAGTTAACCAGACCAACTAGTCCCAACTAGCCATGTGGCTCTCTGTACCTTCAGTGCCTTCTGAGCCCACAGAGACATCTTCTTCTGTGTCTCCTAACAAAAGGAGTGCTTCCTCTTTCTCTTCCCGGGTTCCTTTCTTCCTCCCAGGAAGTTCCACCTTCCTCCCAGGAAGTTCCGTCTTCCTATACTCTTTCTGCCCAGCTAATTGGCCATCAGCAACTTTTATTATCCAATCAGAGAGTGCCTCAGAATGGGCGGTAACCAGATCTCAGAGCATTGAAATCAGCGGGTGGTGGGAGAAGAAAACTGAGTGGTCACCTCTTCAGCTGCAAAAAAGAAGCAAAGTGAGAAAACTGGGCTGGGCGTGGTAGTGCATGCCTTTAATCCAAACACTCAGGAGGTAGAGGCAGGTGGATCTTTGTGAGTTCAAGGCCAGCCTGTTCCACAGAGTGGGTTCCAGGATAGCCAGGGCTGTTACACAGAGAAACCCTGTCTCGAAAAACCTAAAAACAAACAAACAAACACAGCCATCCTACTAAAGAGAGAAAAGCTGCAATGGGCTAAGCTATAAACTCAAAGCCCTTTGAGCTATAAGCTCAAAATCCATCCAAGGTGACCTATTCTTCAGCCAGGCTGGGTCTTTTTAAGGTTCAATAACCTCCCCAAACAGCACCTGCAACTGGGGAACCACATGTTCAAACTCATGAGCACAACGAAAGTATTTCTCATTCAAATCACCATACCACAGAGAAGTAGAAAAAGAAACCCTGTCCCCAAGAAGAATCTTTCTATGATTTTCGTGCAAGCATGCCACCCCCAATCCCCATCACACACATAAATAATAATAATTTTTGGAATGCTTAATCCAGTATCTGGTCCAACACACAACATTTCAGTTATTTAACCCTGCCCGCAAGCACTCCCCTCCCCCACCGCCCATGCTGTACACACAGTGTTCTTCTATCAAGGACCTTCTGGAAAGCACATGCTTCCTTCTCTCCTCCTTCTAAACTCTTTGCTTGTCTGCCCACTCAGGATCTCTCCTCAGTCCAGAAGAAGAAATGTCAAAAGTGACATTTAATTGGTTCCTTGCAACTGCAACCATCCCGAGTACTAATCTGCTTCCTTTGACTCTTTAAAGAGTTTCTATTTTGATCAAGTCATGAGGACTGTCTGCGAGGTTCCAAGTGTGTTCCTAACAGATTTGGTCAGAGGCAGTCTGTGAATTCTAACTAGAAGACTTCACAATGGCTGCACTTTGTAATTCCCAGGGCAGCCTCCAAAAGTACCAAGGCTTTAAGGAATTGAGAGCCTTTATTTATTTATTTAGTTAGTTAGTTAGTTAGTTAGTTAGTTAGTTAGTTAGTTTAATGATTGTATTCAGAAATGTTATCTCTAGGAATCAACCTACTCTAATAGAGATATGGATGAGAACTGTCTCAAGTATCACAAAGGAATTTTGTTTTGTTTTGTTTTGAGACAGGGTGTCTCTGTGTATCCCTGGCTATCCTAGACTCACTTTGTAGACCAGGCTGGCCTCGAACTCACAGAGATCCACCTGCCTCTGCCTCCCAAGCGCTGGGATTAAAGGTGTGCGCCACCACACCCGGCTTGAGATTTAATTTTTTTAATTGAGCTGCCTGTGGTGGTGCACATCAGCAATCCCAGCACTAGGGAGATAGTAGCTGGAGGGTCAGGAGTTCAAGGTCATCTTCAGCTTCAAATTGAGTTCAAGACCAAGTATAAATTACCTTTCCACTACTGTGATAAAGTACCATGACCAGGGCGAATTAAAGAAGAAAGAGTTTATTTGTGGCTTACAGTTCCAGAGGGTTAGAGTCCATGATGACAAAACAGAGGCAGCGGGTGGCAGGCAGCTGGGGCAGCTGCTGAGACCTCACATCTCAAACCACAAAAAGGAAGCAGAGAGCACACTCAAAAAGGGCCAAAGATTTTGAAACTTCAAAACCCACCCCAGTGACATACTTCCTCTTACAAGGCCACACCACCCAAACCTCCCCAGCCACCAACTGGGGACCAAGTATTCAAATGCCTGAGACTTATGGGGGACATCTCATTCAAACTCATGCTCTGCCTGGTTCTTGAGACCTGACTGACTGCCCAGGAGCCAACTTCGATGTAAATGTATGAGGGTTGTTTATTCAAGCTCCAGCTTGGACTCCCAAGGCTCACTGATGTAGCAGTGCTAGTTGAGAGCCCCAAATTCCAAAAATATAGGGTTTGTATAGGGGCTAAGACAAAGAAAGAGGTTTCTAGCATAGGATTGGATGGATGACATTTGGACAGACAAACCTGTCTCTCCCTAATTGGCTCGTTGCTGATGCCATACCATATTGGTCAGCTTGACCAGCAGAAAGTTTGTGTAGACTTTTTGGGTACTTTCTCAGAGTGAGCTGTCCAGTTACCACTAGGGAACACCCCTGGAGTGCAAGGTTGGGTATATTTTGTTGTTTTTCCTGGAACCAGAGGTCAGCTCTGAGCCAAACCTTAATACAAAATGGAATCTTTTTTCAAGATGGAGTCAGTCAGGCTCCACACTCACAGACAATTTGACTACATGAGATTATCAAAATCTCACAAAACAAACAAGAAATATAAACAAGTTTTTTTTTTTTTTTTTTTTTGCTTTTGTATGTGAGGGGAAGATATGTTCACGTGTGTGGAGGAAAGAAACTGAGGAAGTGTTTTCCTCATCTTCTAGATTGAGGCAGGGTCTCTTGCTGAACCTGGAGCTCACTGTTTCCAATGGTCTCCATAGCCAGCTTCCTCTGGGATTCCCCGCCTCCATGCCCTGAGGTTACAGGACAGCCACCATGCCCACCAGATTTCATGTGAGTTCTGGGGACCTGCTCTCCATTCCTGTGCTCACTTAACCAGCATTTTACCTGCTGAGAAGTTTCCTCAGCTTGTGTTGTTGGTTTCTAAAGCATCTTCCAAATGTTACAGGAGGCCTAATCTCTAACAGACAGAAAATACACACCAAAGTATTTCCAATTCTGTTGAAACCATGAATGATTGTTATATAAAGCAGGAGATAGATAGGTGACAGATGACAGATAGATAGGTAGATAGATAGATAGATAGATAGATAGATAGATAGATAGATGGATGGATGGATGGATGGATGGATGGGTGGGTGGGTCAGTGGGTGGGTGATTGGGTGGGAGGGAGGGAGGGAGGGAGGGTAGATGGATGGATGGATGGATGGATGGATAGATAGAGAGATAGATAGATAGATAGATAGGTGATATGGAAATATCGAGATAAGACTTATGGAGGCCCATAGGGAATGGCAAGTGAGACGTCAGCGGCTCCTACAAGTCCTTGAACAATCCTGATCCACACTGTTGATCTGCTAGGGACTTCTAGTACACTACTGAAGTCTCAAAATGGAGCCAAGGCTAGGGCTGTGACTGCTTCTCCCTTCTTTACAGAAGTCTTCTGAATGACCTTGCTCCCCACATTTCCTCATAGTTACACCAACCTGACTGTAGAGAGCTGCGAAGTGCCGCGCCCTAAAGATGGCGCTGGTCTCCGCCTTCCACCAGCCCGACGGTGAGCGCTATGATAAGTTCATATTTGGCATAGACCGCTGATCTGGCTTGCTTCCGCATACGTAGGCCTCTAAGATAGCACCACTTGGCTTTACTTGACTGGCTGTTCATTTTAGTATTTAGCCTGTGGGTTGGGTCTGCCTGGGCATTCGGAATTCGGAATTCAGAACACTGTTTTCAAGGGACCTGAATAAACTGCTGGAGAAGAGCTTTTGTGAGTTGCGTCATCCTTGCTGGACAAGGGGGGGGGCGCGACAAAGTGGTGGCCCGTACGGGGACCCAGAAAAGACTCAGAACTCCTGCAGTCAGGTGCAGCGCTGGTAAGTTCCTGGGATAAATCAGGACAATAAAGTTTCACGGAAATAGCGAACACAAGGTAAAGTTTCGCGGAGATAGCGAACAAAAGGTAAAGTTTCGCAGAGATAGTGAACAAACGGTAAAGTTTCGTGGAAATAGCGAACAAAAGGTAAAGTTTCGCGGGAAGTTGCGAACAAAAGGTAAAGTTTCTTGGGGAAGCAGCAAACCGAAAGTAAATTTTTAAACATGGGATTGTCTGAGTCACACCCAATTTTTCTGGCTCTTCAGGAGCTACTTTTAGCTAGGAATTTGAAGATTAAGAAGTCTACCCTAGAAAGATTTTTAAATGAATGTGATTCTGTGGCTCCATGGTTTGCGGTGTCCGGGAATCTTACGGTATCCTGCTGGGACAAATTAGGCAGGGACTTGGATGTTGCTTGGGAGCAAGGGACTCTGAAGCATGGAGTAAGACCGATTTGGAAAATGGTGAGGAGTTGTTTAGAAGATCAGAGGTGTTGTAATGCAATCAAAGAGGGAGAATCAGCCTTGGAACTGCTACAAGGGGAAAGATCTGAGCAAGTAGATAGTGAAAAGGAAAGTAACAAAGGCGAAAGATTTGAGCAGGCAGACAGTGAAAAGGGAGGCAAAAAGAAAGTTCCTCTCTATCCCGATCTTACAGATTTTAGAGATTTGGAGGACTCAGAGAGCACGGATTCTGAAGGAGAGCTACATGCTCTAATAGAACAGTTGGAGAGGACTGTTATTAGAAAAAAGGAAAAGAAAAAAGTAAAAGAAAAGGGCATGTTGGCGGCAGTCAGTGTGGGTGAAGCTGTTGCTATGGCGCCTGACACGTCAGCGGCAGTCAGAGTGGGTGGAGTCGTTGTTACAGCGCCTTCAGCCACGCTGGCGGCAGCTGGTGTAAACAAAGCCGTTGCCATGGCGCCTTCAACTCCTCCCCCATATCCAGAAGCCACTCAGACAGAGCAGCCAGTTCAGTCCCTGAAAGTAGGGAGATCTTTTTGCCCGGGGATGTGGACACAAGTAAGAACAGAATAGAACATTATCCCATTGCACTTGCTGCTTTAGCCTTGAATGGTATCCAACAATGCTTGCAGTCTTTTGGAGTTGCTCCTGCCAGTATAATAGTGCCTTATTCCAGTTATCAAATTAAGATTTTGTGTGGCACTGTAGATGACTGGGCAATATTGCAATGTAGCTTTGAAGGAGTGATTGATAACCATTATCCTAAACATCCATTGCTATTATTTTTTAAGGAGCACCCAGTGATATTCCCTAAGGTTACTTCAGCAGTACCACTTCAAGGGTCACCAAATGTGTTTATTGATGGCTCAAAGAGAGGCTGTGGAGCCTATTTGATAGAAAGACAAGAGCCCATGTTATGTCAATTTCAACCGGGCTCCCCCCAAATAGTAGAATTGAAAATAGTAATTGAGGTGTTTAAAAGATGTCAATTTGCATTCAATTTGATTTCAGATTCAGTCTATGTGGTCAACGCAGTGAAAGTATTAGAATTAGCAGGTCCTATTAAGAATAGTAGTACTGGATGTGCCTTATTACAAGAGTTACAAGTTTTAATCTGGCAGAGAAAAAGGTGTTTTTATATTCAACATATCAGAGCACATACAGGATTACCTGGACCATTAAGTGAGGGTAATGATAAAGTTATCAATGGACCAGGATGGAATGCATTTTTTGGAGCTATTCCTGGATCAAGCCAGACAGTTTCACCAATTATTTCATGTAAATGCAAAAACTCTACAGCAGAAATTCCATTTGTCTAGAGCAGATGCTAGACAAGTAGTTTTGGACTGTCCTCAGTGTGTGATTCATCATCATCCTCCCAGTGTGGGAGTGAACCCTAGAGGGTTGATGCCACTTAATATCTGGCAAATGGACGTTACCCACATTTCAGAATTTGGAACCTTAAAATATATTCATGTATCTGTGGATACCTGCTCAGGTATCATACATGCTACACCTATGAGTGGAGAAAAGGCTCGCAATGTCATAGGACATTGCTTAGAAGCCTGGGCTGCATGGGAAAAACCACAACAGCTAAAAACGGACAATGGACCAGCCTATACGGCTCAGTCCTTTGTCTCCTTCTGCAACCAGATGGAGGTACAGCTTAATCACGGATTACCATACAATCCTCAAGGACAAGGAATTGTGGAGCGTGCTCATCGCACCTTGAAAGAATGCTTGCAAAAACAGAAAGGGGGAATAGGCCAAGGCCGTACCCCCAAGGAGAGAATGTCTTTAGCCTTATTTACTTTAAATTTTTTCAATTTGGATGCTCAAGGCCGCTCAGCAGCGGACAGACATCAGGATTCCCATGGTTCACCTAAAAGCATGGTGAAGTGGAAGGACATTCTGACAGGCTCTTGGCGGGGGCCTGACCCCGTGCTAACATGGGCGAGAGGGCCTGTTTGTGTTTTTCCTCAGGATCAACAAGATCCAGTGTGGGTGCCTGAACGCCTTGTGAGGAAGATTCGTCATGAAGACCTTCCTAAGGATCCTGGTGATAGTAGCAGTGAGTATGTCAGGAGCGCAGAGCAGTTTGGGTTCAACAAGATTATTTTTCCTTTAGCCCCATGATTAGTAATATAGTGAATAAGTCTTGTACAGGAATGCTTGATATATCTACTAGGGATCCTCAGCAGACTGCCACCAATCCTTTTGATTTGTGGCTTTTGTGTGGAGTAAATGGAAGTTGCATGGACTTGGGACCTGTCATTATGCTTGGGGGAGGAATTTATCAAAGAGGTAATTTTTCCCTAGGGTCTGCTACCAGATTGGATTTCTCTAGCGGTAGTGGCTCTGGTACTTGGAATTCTTTATTTCATTCTTACCGCAACAAGAACTTTTCAGCTTCGCCAGTATGTCTCTGGCCTCCTTTTCTGTGGATTGTAAGTAATGGGAGTGCATCCTTGGGTGAAGAAAAGTTAGTATGCACTCCGGGCACATGTTTTTATGCCCTATGCTGGAATGCCACAGCCTTTCCTGTGGCTGTGGTGACTAGAATGCCTCGATATGTACCAGTTCCTGTAGAGGCCCCTAATACCATGATGCTATTCAGGTTTAAAAGAGATTTTGGCATCACTGCAGCTATTGTTACTGCTATCACTGTTGCTGCTGTGGGAGCTACTGCCTCAGCTATTGCCTTGTCTAGTTCTATACAGACTGCCAATGCCCTGAATAACATCTCAGCCACTGTGGCACAGGCATTGGATACTCAGACCTCTATGAATTCTCATCTCAAAGGAGGTCTTATGATAGTTAATCAATGCATAGATTTAATACAAGAACAGATTGATTCTCTTTGGCAACTAGCACAATTGGGATGTGAGTGGAAAATGCAAGGTTTGTGTGTTACTTCCGTGCAGTATCAAAATTTTACAAAGGCTGCTAATCTGTCTAGACAATTGTCAAAGTTCCTCTTACAGGATTGGTCGGCTGAGTTTGAAAATTTGATGAGAGAGCTGAGAGCGACAATTGTCCACATCAACTCCACTCGGGTGGATCTGAGCCTGGCTACTGGTTTGACTTCCTGGATACAGACGGCTATGGATCATCTTAAGGAGTGGGCGGGCGTAGGCTCTTTGGCGATACTGATGATACTAGCCTCTCTGGTTTGCCTATGGTGCATCTACAAAATGAGAGCTACACAAAAGCGTAATGCAGCCATGATTATACAAGCCCTTGTCGCCATTGAGGCGGGCCAGTCCCCTCAGGCATGGCTCGCTGCTGTGAAGTAAATCTTCACTGAGCATAATCCCTGCCCACTGAGGTATTCGTTCCACGGACATTAGGGTCTGGCAAGTCAGTGACGGAGTTGACGGGTAAGTCTCGGCCACCTAAGACAGGGCAGTCCCGAGTGGGGAGGCTGACCCAGAGACGGGTAAGAGTTTGAGCACCGCCCTCCTACAGGCTCAGGCCCACCGTGAGATCCCCAGATAGAGGGATTACGAAGCCTTTCCAGGGACTTCTACCAATTTTAGAAAAAATAAAAAAGGAGGAACTGTAGAGAGCTGCGAAGTGCCGCGCCCTAAAGATGGCGCTGGCCTCCGCCTTCCACCAGCCTGACGGTGAGCGCTCTCTATGATAATAAGTTCATATTTGGCATAGACCGCTGATCTGGCTTGCTTCCGCATACGTAGGCCTCTAAGATAGCACCACTTGGCTTTACTTGACTGGATGTTCATTTTAGTATTTAGCCTGTGGGTTGGGTCTGCCTGGGCATTCGGAATTCGGAATTCAGAACACTGTTTTCAAGGGACCTGAATAAACTGCTGGAGAAGAGCTTTTGTGAGTTGCGTCATCCTTGCTGGACAAGGGGGGGGGGGCGCGACACCTGACTGATTGCTATTGGTACTTGAGGCTAGCATGGGATGAGCTGATTGGCCCTTCAATCATATAAAGGCTTATGCACTGTGCAATAAAGTTAGATCTGCACCTTAAGTCTGGTCTCCAGATTCTGGTTCCCAGGATTCTACGTGGGCTCCATCACCACTCATCCCTCTTCCCCAGTTCCTGATTCCCACAAGATGATAAATGGATAGATGGATGGATGGATGGATGGATAGATAGATGATATATAGATAAATGATAGATATATAGATAGATGATAGATGGATAGATAGATGATAAATGATAGACAGATGACAAGTAGATAGATGATATACAGACTGATGATGGATGATAGACATATGATGGATAGATAGACAGACAAACAGATAGATAGATGGATGATAGATAAATAGTATTGTCAATTGAATAGGTATGGCCCCTTATACCCTCATGTATTTGAATGTTTGGCTATAGGGAGTGGCACTGTTAGGAGGTGTGGCTTTTTGGAGTAGGTGTGGCCTTGTTGGAGGAAATGTGTCACTGTGGAGGTGGACTTTGAGGTCTCATATATGTGCAACTCTGACCAGTATGGCACATTCTCCTTCTGCGGCCAGTGGATCAAGATGTAGAACTCAGCCGGGCATTGTGGCGCATGCCTTTAATCCCAGCACTTGGGAGGCAGAGGCAGGCGGATCTCTGTGAGTTCGAGGCCAGCCTGGTCTACAAAGCAAGTCCAGGACAGCCAGGGCTGTTACACAGAGAAACCCTGTCTCGAAAAACCAAAAAAAAAAAAAAAAAGATGTAGAACTCTCTGCTCCTCCAGGACCATGTTGGCCTTCATGCTGCCATGCTTCCTGCCATGATGATAATGGACTAAACCTCTGAAACTGTAAGCCAGCCCCAATTAAATGTTTTCTTTTAGAAGAGTTTGACATGGAGCCAGGCATGGTGGTGTACACCTGTAATCCCAGCACTCGGGAGGCAGAGGCAGGCGGATCTGTGTGAGTTCAAGGCCAACCTGGTCTACAAAGTGAGTTCCAGGATAGCCAGGGCTGTTACAGAGAGAAATTCTGTCTCGACAAACCTAAAAAAACAAACAAACAAAAAAAAAAAAAACCAAAAGTTGATGTGGTCATGATGTCTCTTCACAGCAATAAAACCCTAAGACAGACAGACAGACAGACATGCGGCAAGATTTAGTAAAAGACAGTTTAGGTTAGCATCTAGTGACATAGGGAGGAACTTGGGATTCTTTATGGTTGATCAGGGCAGAACCAGTTGTGGCCGAATGATATGCCCTGTTGAAGGAGTGTTGCTAAGAAACCTTGCAAGCCTGTGTGATGACATTGTTAGCCGTGAGAACCAATGGGATCCTGAGAAATTCTCTGCTGATACTGATGCACTGTTGTAGGCATGTGTCTTGGAAGAGATTGACTTTATAAGCAGGTCATGATCTAGTCATTGAAATAAACTGGCCTTGAGAACTGGCAATATTAGACCTAGTGGACACCAAGATTAAAAGGAACTGCCTGCTGGGACTGCCATAAATCAGGTTATCCTGCATGGACCTACACTAAGAATATTGATATAATTTAAAGAATAAATTAAAGTTATAGGTATTAGTTAGGTGTTAATAGATAGGTGTTTGTTAAGTTAACAATAAATATAAGGGTTTATAAATAAAAATTTTTCAGTTGCAACCCTGGCTGGGTGTGGTGGTGCATGCCTTTAAATCTGTCATTCAGGAGGCAGAGGCAGGTGGATTTCTGTGAGTTTTTAGCCAGCCTGGTATTCACAGTTGAGTTTCAGGACAGCCAGGCCTGCATAATTAGAACCTGTCTCAAGAAATAAACAAACAAACACACAAACATATCTTTCTGTGTTCATTTTCCTAATAGTGAATGTACTTACACTATTGTGCAAAGCTGGCATGTTATGAATTAATCAGTCCCCACCCTCCTCCAGCTCCTGTTCTTTCTGTCTCTCTTCATTTGACTGTTTCTCATAGAAACAGAAGCATATACTAGTTATCTTTGTCACTGGCTTATTTTCCCTAACATAATGTTTCACCTGTGTTTTAGCACGCCTCAGAATTTCCTTTGCAAAGCTGAGCACTGTTCCCTCGTCTGTTTACACCACATTTTGTTCATTTGTACCTGACAAACACATGGTGTTTTTTTTTTTTCATCTACTGTGACCCCGTGCTGTTGTGAACACAGATGTACATATATTTCTTCAAGACCCTGCTTTCAATTCTTCTGGGACTATGCCCAGATGTGGGATTGCTAGAGACATGTCCACACTGTATGTTACCTTTCAGAAAAATTAACTTAAACACTGATGGATGGTGTCAACCACTAAAGGCTCCTGTTATAAGTCTAGGGTAGATCTGACAGTGGATGTTGTAAGGCCTCTTCAGGGGTTTCTATTTGTCACAAAGATGAAGAGGCTGTGGACTAACAACAGGCAGTTGTACATTCTCTGAAACAGCTCCAAGAGTCTTTTCCGTTCGCTTGGTGATGTGGATTAGAAAGGGCTTGTCCATCAGTATTTGTGCTTCCAGCAACCGCAGATAGGTGGAGACTTCACACCACTGTCTCCACTTCAGCCTTTCCAGGGGAATATTTAGCAGGGCTGGTCTATCTACAGCGGAGGAGTAGGAGGGTGTCATAGCAACCCCAGAGGAAAAAAAAATACGGGGAGTACCTACCCAACACAAATACAAAGAACCTCTCCCAGAAGTGTGTGTGTGTGTGTGTGTGTGTGTGTGTGTGTGTGTGTGTGTGTGTGTG
>CAJQZJ010032563.1:13977465-13997108 GCA_907164525.1 Lophiomys imhausi | reverse complement strand
GTGTGTGTGTGTGTGTGTGTGTGTGTGTGTGTGTGTGTGTGTGTGTGACAGAGGGGGAGGGAGGGAGAGAGAGAGAAATTGATTTAAAACTCTCGAACAAATAGAAATCTCTTTTAAAATCAGCTTGCCCTAGAAGGTATCTAGGAGGACTGTCAGCCATTCAGACTGTATTGTGACTTAAATAGATGCTTTTCAATAACACGTTGACATGAAAGCGGAGTTCAGCCTCAGCACTGTTGACATTTGGGGCTGGAGAATTCTTTGATGTGGGGAGCTGTGCCTTGTCAGATATTCAACCCCTTCTCTGACTCCCAACTCAGTAGCACTTCAGCCTCGGTGGCAATCACTAAGCATGTCCCCAGGTGTTGATAAAGGTCACGTGAGGGCAACTCCAGCTCCCTGATTAAAAATCTCTGCTGACAAAGAACAGAGTTCTTAAGGAAAGAAGAGATTTTGTTTGTTTGTTTGTTTTTGAGACAGGGTTTCTCTATGTAGCTCTAGCTGTCCTGGAACTTGCTCTGTAGACCAGGCTGGTGGCCTTGAAATCAGAAATCCTGAGTGCTGGGATTAAATAAAGCTAAGGCTGATACCATTATAATTCTGAGAATACATTTGCATCTCTGACCCTTTAACTTTTTTTTTTTTTTTTTTTTTTTGAGATAAGGGTCTCTCTTTGTAGCTCAGGCAGAGATTGAATTCATGGCCATCCTCCTGGCTAGGAGGAAATCCTCCCAACGGGTAGGATTTCAGGCATAAGCCAACGTGCTGGACCCAGAAAAACTTCCTGTTGCAGAGATGCGCACTTGAAACATTGCCCGGCTCTCCATGGAAGCTATGCCTTTGGGCACTTCCCCGCTTTCTTCTCAGCTCTTACTGCTTCCAAAATACGAAGTGTCGTACAGTGCGGGACATCCCGAGAATCATCTCCTTCATCCCTCACAAAAAAAAAAAAAAAAAAAAAAAAAAATTAAATAAACCGGGCGTGGTAGCGCATGCCTTTAATCCCAGCACTCGGGAGGCAGAGACAAGCAGATCACTGTGAGTTCGAGGCCAGCCTGGTCTACAAAGCGAGTCCAGGACAGCCAGAGCTGTTACACAGAGAAACCCTGCCTCGAAAAACCAAACAAAAAAAAAACAACCCATATATAATATATATTATATATAGCTTTTTGCATGGTAACCAAGTCATAAGCACAACTCGTTCATTAATGCATCGCACCATTCGCCGCACTTAAGACATCCATCGATATCCCCAAGGTACTTTCATTCAAATCTGTCCCGCTTCTAAATAATTCTGAATAATTGCTGCAGTGGAAGCGTGCTTGAAGCACACAGAAGGAAAGGGAGGTGTGTCGCTGCTCGAGCAGTGGCCTGCTTTGGAGATGGCCGGGGAGCTCTGACCCAGACCTCCAGCCACCCTCTTCTTCTTCTTCTCGGGCCCTCCGCCGACTTTGGAAGCTGCTTTCCCACCCTGTGTCTAGGTGACAGCAGCTAGAGAGCATACCCCCCCCACCACCACCCACCCCTATTCTCTCTGCGCAGCTTCTCTTCCATCAAGATAACGGGACCCCCAGTGCCGCTGTGTGAGAGCATGCAGGCGAGGGAGCCACCCCGGGGTGCAGCCCCTGTCCACGGCGGGGCTCGCCCCGCGGGCAGTGAAAGGAGTAAACCGAGCTCTGGCTGGGAGCCTGGCTCGGATTTAACCGAGGATATGTGCCGGCTCCCAGCGCTCCCACAAGCCTTAACCGCTGTACACCCTGAGCCCGACTGTTTGCTTAGCGTCTTTATTGACTCGGTTTCCGCCTCCCGGGCAGGTGGCCTGGCGGCCACTCCGTCATTGTTCCGCCTGGTTTTTCCCCAGCGCCACCGCGGCCTCCCTGCCGGGACGGCCTTTCTTTCTTTCATTTCGGGTCCTTGAAGAGTCAGGCTATCAACTGACACAGGTGTAGTGTTTCATTTTTTAAACGGGCATCGTCGTTCGCTCTGGCCGGCATCTCCAGCTAGCAGTGGGGTGTGTTGCGTAACAGGTACTTTTTTTTTCCTGGTCCCTCTGGAAGAACGCAAGGCCAATCTCTGCGCCGCTGTGCTGTCCTCGGTTTTAGTGCATTAACCCTTTGTGACCCCAGGGCTTTATTTGCCAAAGGCTTCCAAAGAGGCCTGATGGGTCATTAAGATGGGCCACAGACCACCTACAGACCTCCTGTGAAGCCTGGGCTTCCCTGGGGATTAGGGTCCAAGAGGCAGCTTTATAAAAAGCAACATCGAGAAAACATTTACCTTGTTCGTCAGGACAAAATTGTCCTTTATTATGTTTTCGCCCTGAGTATTATTGCTGTCCTTTGTCAGGCAGTGAAAGGGAGGGCCAGAGAGGTGATGTGATTTTTCCCTCAGAGACTACAGGGAAAACATGTATTGGAGCCCAGCTGGTTCCAAACCAGATGTTCCCAGCCACACCTCAGCTCTCTGTGTGACTCAACACTTTCCTCTTCCCCACTCATCGAGAAGAAAAAGAAACTCCACCAGACCCCAAGTCTGGCATCAGCCTGTGGCAAGCAAACCTGGTCTCTATTCTGACTTTAATTGCTCCCAGTATCCATGGGCCAGGTGCTTGACCCCAGGCCCTTTTCTTAGAGCACCCTATGGAGCCTTGCACACTGGCTCTGAGCAGTGTAACCGCTGCCCTTTCGTTTCTGTTTCTTCATCTGTAATATGTGGCAATGGTGGCTCCAATATCAGCCTTCTAGAGTTGTGAGTATTAAACAGGCTGGTATATGTGAAGCTAATGGACCAGGTGAAACATGCATGTTCAAAACTACGAGGTACCAATGGCTTGGTTTGTTCTCTGTTATTAACCGGTTACATTGGATATTAACCTCCACATCCATTTGAGAACTTGATGTGGAAATGCCTCTTAGACACTTGCCTGCCTCTGAGAGCTTTCTGCTTGGGTGGCTGGAAAAAGACTGATGTGGGGAGATAACTCCTGTACACTGACGGGTGTCAGAGCATCCTTGACCCCCTTGGATGATTGGCCATACACCCAGTGGCCCTGGTCAGCAGGGCGGCATCTCAGTCTGATGAAAGACCAGGGTTTGCACTTCTTTACCCCTCCCCATAATTATTATATATTGACTTGTGTTATTGTGAAAAGCTGCGGGGAACCAAATGGAGAAGGAGCCGAGCAGTAAACAGGATTTTGGCTGGGTGAGGTGGCGCAGGCCTGTAATCCCAGCAGCTCGGGAGGCTGGAGCAGGATGAGTGCTTGAGAGTTCTTCCAGGGCCAGTCTCCTGGGTGTCAAGCAATAAACAGGATTGTATCTTTACGCTCAGCTTCCAGTGACAGAACCTCCTAGATGAACAGTATAACCTGTGGTGAAGGCTTTTCCTTTTAAAAGCTGCTGGAGAAACCGTGGGGTTACTTAAGAGTGCTTAGTCCAGGGGCACGCTGCTTCACTCTGTTTCTCCACTGCTCGGGTCTGAGACCAGTGTCCAGATCTCCCAGTCCTCATTATGCTTTCCAGCCTGGTCATCTGCTCAGGCCCCTCGTGACTGATTGCTTGGGCAGTAACTCAGGTGCTACCTTCTCTTCCTCTTGGCTGTGTGATGGCCACTGCTTTCACTCTGTGAACCCCTCTCTCAGAAAGTCCCCAGGGCAAGCAAACTGCCCTTCCATCTGCCTCCCTCCCCTGTTAGGTGGATACAGCATCAGAAGGGCCTCTGCCCTAGAATCCCAACTATGTCCTTATCAGAACATTCATCTCATCAAAGGCGGGACCAGAAAGAGACCATTTACAGCCCCCCTGAAGTTCCTCTTTAAGAGATTGGGGGAGGGAGAGAGGTAACCATGTGATTTCCTTTACAGTTAGTTTTTTGTTTCAGTTGACACCCAAGTTTACAAAACAGTTCCTATCTATGCCTATGGGATTACTGGGATGGTGTTCACCGAATGACAATGTGGGAAAGTGGCAAGAGGGGTGACATCTATTTTTATATTGATGGTCTTCACACTTGTCTGAATTGATTGACCTAAAAACACGTACCTCCCCTGACTGGTGTTGGGGGGCTGGAATTCAGGGCTCTGTGCGTGCTAGGCAAGTATTTTACCCCTGTGTTACATCCCAGTCCAAAACTAAAGCCATCTTAAGAAGAATGCTTTTAAAAGCATACTTGAGAAGGAGATGCTGGAGAAATGGATCCCCAATTAAGAACACAGACTGCTGCAGAGGACCCAAGTACTGTCCTCAGCACCCACACTGGGTGGCTCACTACCACCTGCGACTGTTGATCTCTGTAGGAAACCCCCAGCACACATATACAATGACAATAAATCCTTAAGATTTATTAAGCACACAGAGTGCATTCCATGTTTTGCAAGGTATGTATGTGCTGGACCCTAATCCATCTTGAGAACTGTTTTCCCAAGTCTGAAGAGGGTGATGAAACACATAGTTTTTCTGATGAGTCTGAAGCACCATTTGGTTTTCCCTACATTTTTTTTTTTTTTCGAGACAGGGTTTCTCTGTATATCTCTGGCTGTCCTGGACTCACTTTGTAGACCAGGCTGGCCTCGAACTCTCGAACTCACAGAAATCCGCCTGTCTCTGCCTCCCAAGTGCTGGGATTAAAGGGGTGCACCACCGCCGCCTGGCCACAAAGTACCCCATGAAATAGATGAAGGCGTACCACAGCCTTTATTCTCTTAGGACTCAAGAAATAGAGGCCAAAGATGTGGAAATGCTCCTAAGAGACCCACCAGGCTCCCCTAGCCCACAGCAGCCACACAGCTTAGAATTTAGGTCCACATGCAGATCTGAGAATGCCTTGGGTTCTTTGGGAAGGTCAAATTCATACGGCTGCATCTCTATCACCTTGCTGGTTTCTAGCAACCAAATTTGAGTGGGATCTCCCTGACCTTTAGGCATTTAGTGCATTCCCTCTGTCCTTCTTTCTTTTACCTGTTGTTAGTTTGCTGCATAGATTAAAATTGTCAAATTTTCAGAGAGAAAAAGAGTAAATTGTAACACTCCTTATGGGGGGATGATATAATCTGGACCCTGACTAAACCATCATGGATTTTAGGAGACTTATTTTGGGCAGCATCCATGGCTCACAGCAGTTTGGTGGCTTGG
This sequence comes from Lophiomys imhausi, assembly GCA_907164525.1. Classification (NCBI taxonomy): domain Eukaryota; kingdom Metazoa; phylum Chordata; class Mammalia; order Rodentia; family Muridae; genus Lophiomys; species Lophiomys imhausi. The sequence goes on along the minus strand of CAJQZJ010032563.1, from coordinate 13,991,979 downwards.
CTTTGAATGTAGTATCTTCAGATATGACCAAAGTTTTTTGTTTTGTTTTGTTTTTCTAGACAGGTTTTCTCTGTGTAATAGCCCTGGCCGTCCTGGGCTCTGTAGACCAGGCTGGCCTTGAACTCAGAGATCCACCTCCCTCTGCCTCCCAAGTGCTGGGATTAAAGATGTGTGCCACCACGCCTGGCTTTTTCCTTAATTTTTATTTAGGTGCCAGAGATAGAGCTCCTTGAGGCAGCTTTTTATTTTTTATATTTTTACATTGAGTAACTCTTTTAATATTTCCCAAACTAACAGGTCTTTACTCTTGTCCTTACAGACATGCTTACTTGCCTCAACTGGTATTTGAGCTAGAGACTCTGTCCTATCTCTGAGAACTTCTCAGCTAACAAAAGCATTAAGACAAACAACAACTCACAGTAAAGGGACACAGATTTTCAAACTTTGGGAAAGACAATGCTGTGTGACTTCAGAATTAAGAATGCAATCAGGTTGAGTCAGAAGAATCTAGTAAGAAGAGTTTCATTTTGCTGGCTGAGTAAGACTTTCCACATCTTCTACATTGTGCCAATAGAAAACCAGCCTGGGGGCTAGAGAGGTGGCTCAGAGGGTAAGAGCACTGACTGCTCTTCCAGAAGTCCTGAGTTCAATTCCCAGCAACCACATGGTGGCTCATAACCATCTTTAATGCGATCTGGTGCCCTCTTCTGTCCTGCAGGCATACATGCAGACAGAACACTGTATACATAATAAATAAATAAATCTTTAAAAAAAAAATAACGAAAGAAAGAAACAAAAACCAGGCTGTGAGATGTCTTTTAGACTCTCCAAAAAAACATTATATATATATATATAGTTTGTGTGTTTTTTGAGACAAAGTTTCTCTGTGTGTTTTTTTGTTTGTTTGTTTGTTTTGTTTTTCAAGACAGGGTTTCTCTGTGTATCCTTGGCTGTCCTGGATTCACTTTGTAGACCAGACTGGCCTTGAGCTCACAGAGATCCGCCTGCCTCTGCCTCTCAAGTGATGGGATTAAAGGCATGTGCCACCACACCTGGCTCATACAATATATTTTTATCATGTTTTCTTCTCCCTCAATTCTTTCCCGATTCTACCTCCCTACTCACCCAACTTCATGTACTTTTATTCCTCTCTCTCCAAAAACAAACAAACAAAAAAGAAGAAAAGAAAATCAAAACAAACAAAAAATAAGACAAAAAATACCAAAGCAGCTGGGCATGGTGGCACATGCCTTTAATCCCAGGACTTGGGAGGCAGAGGCAGGCAGATCTATGTGAGTTCGAGGCCAGTTTGGTCTATAAAGCGAGTTTCAGGACAGCCGGGGCTGTTACACAGAGAAATCCTGTCTCAAAAAACCAAACCAAACAAACAAAAAAATACCAAAGCAAACTCGAGTGTGGTGGCACATGGCTTTAATCCCAGCACTCCAGAGGCAGAGGCAGAGGCAGGTGGATCTCTGTGAGTTTGAGACCAGCCTGGTCTACAACCAGGGCTATGTAGAAAAAAAACATGTCTCCAAACAAAAAACAAACAAACAAAAACAACCCAAAGCAAAAAATCAAATAAAACAAAGATCTCACACACACACACACACACACACACACACACACACACACACAAAAAACATGGAGTCCATTTTGTTTTGGCCTCTCCTGGGCATGGGGCCTGCCCTAAAGTGTTGTTGATAACCCACTGAGGTTCCATTGGAAAAAACTGATTCTCCCTTTCCCATGAGGTATCAATTGCAAATAACTTCTTGGTTAGGCAAAGACTCTCAGTTCCCTTTCCTTTCTCTGTGCTGGGATTTTATCTGGTTTGAACCTGTCAGGTCTTGTGAGTGCTGCCCACATAAATGTATCAGTCCTGTTGTGTCTGCAAGACGCTGCTTCCTTGACATCATCTCCCACCTCTGGCCCTTAGAATCTTTCTGCTCTTCCACATTGATCCCCGATGCACGAAGCTTCTCTGGTGCAGGTTGATGGGTGCCGCTCTGAGTCACAGACTGATGTGGTTGCTGGGGAGTCCCTGGTAGAGAATGATTTTGCAGGTCAGTAAATATCACGAAGAAATGGTGATACTCTCCTTCACGACAAGTTGGTTCTCTTTGAAGGGCACCATGGCTCCGATGCCAGCCCCTTATCTCTGGTCCTGTCTTTGGGGAAGGGTCGAGGTGTCATGGCTCTGTCTCTCAGGAGAGAATTGCCAAGATAACTTTGTAAAATATGGGTTTCGCCAGGCCACCACACTGGCAGAGTGTATATACCTAACATTTATGAGGCCCTGTGTCGAACCCCCTAAATGTCAAATCACTACCACCTAGAATCACAGAGAAGAAGAGTCTCAACGGAGGAAGCACTTTCTCAAAGGTTAACATTGAAGTAGGGCTACATGTGGGGTCTTTGATGACAAGCAACAGAAACAGACTCTAATAAGTAAGCAAAAATGAATTAAAGAAAGAGGTGGGGGAGCCCAGGTATCACAGGGAAATGGAGGAGGGTGTTAACAGACAGCTGGGGTCTGGGGGGCTCTGGACCTATAAGAGTCACTGAACCCGCCATTCAGCTCAAGTCAGTTCCCATAGTGTGGAGTTTTTTGATTGGTCTAGCTTAGTTATATACTGTTCCCTAAAAGGGAACAAGACAGAGAGCTGATAAAAATTTTACAGAAAATTCGGGGAAGTGAAGAACATGTGGATAAAGGGAGCCAGCAAAACAAAGAAAAGCATGCCACCACTAAAGAAGGGGAAGGAAAGTCCTAACTACTCAGAGGTATCCATAACAGGCTTAGGGTTAGCCTTGTTTATCATTTCCTGTGGTGTCAAGCCCTATGGCTGCTATCCTGCAGATGGTACCACACATCCTAAATCCCAGCACTTAGGAGGCAGAAGCAGGCAGAACTCTGTGAATTCTAGGCCAGCCTAGTTGATATAGCAAGTTCCAGACTAGCCAGAGACACATAGCGAGACCCTTTCTATAAATGAATGAATGAATGAATAAATAAATAAATAAATAAATAAAAGTTGAGCAAGGATGGCAGACATGGTGTATGCCCCCCCCCCTTATGCCCAGTTCTTCCCCTTTCTGTGCACACTGCCAGCTTTCCCATGGTAAGCATCTCCAACTCTACCATTAGATTAGCTACTGCTGGGCACATGAGCAGGCCCATGGGAAGTTTAGGTATGCTGGGGAGTTTGTATGCTGGGACCACCCTGCATCCAGTGACAGAAGAAATATCTTAGCTCCCTTGCCCTGTAGAAGTTTCCACTGTGACAAAGACAGTCACACATGGCAGTACACATTATGAATCCCCTCTTCCCCATTTTACTCCCCCATTCCTTTGCTGAGGCTTCCTAGCATTTGATTTCCATTCACATCTTTGTAGTAGGTGTGTACATGCGCGATGGGCAAGAAGGAAGGAAGGAGTCATTGCTAGGAGTCACTAGTCTCATGAAGAAGATCAGCACTATGGGGCAGACCCCCAAAGCATCTGCCTTTAAGTAGACTCATTCTTAAACACCCTTCTCACCCCTCCTGCCTCACCCTCACCTCTGGACCTTCCAGCACCATAATGGCTGGTCCCAGTGAACGTGGGTGTCCAGAGCAGTGATTCTTCCGTAGTCTAAAGCAAGTGTAGTGCAGTGTGCAGACGATGCCGCCCTTCTCAGAACATGTGATCATGGTAGCTCTCGGCTGCTTGGATGGCCTCTCTTGTGATTCTGCTCACATCTGGATGATGCAGATTATTCCTACAGTGCATAGCCCCGGGGGATAATGCCAAGGATGGGGGCCTTACCTCAGAATGAGCTCTCTTAAATACTAGTCTAAGAGGGACCTGCTTTTGCTCAAAGGTTCCAAGAGCTCCTCCGTGCCGGTAGTCAGGACTTTACATTCTCGGCTTTGTTCCTACCCACACCGGCACTTCCATCACTGCCTGGGGTGGCCAACACGTTGGGCTTCTCTTTTTGCCATTCTTGCAAGCAGGCTACCTGATGCTCCTTCTAGGAGGCTTTGTCTCGGCTGATATAGTCAAGTGAGTGACCCTCTGTCTTCCACAAAGCTGTTGAGACACATCCCCATGAACCCTCTCTTCTGCCATGCCTGCATTTGGACTGCAGCACTTAGCAAACATTACTGAAGTTGGTTGCAGGCAAAGCCAACCTCCCTATCGGAATGTAAACTACGCCAAGACCATATTTGTAACCCTGGATCCTCAGGTCACTAGAGCTCCATAAACTCTTTTATGTTTTAAATGAGTAATAAATGGTTTGTAAAAAGATCTTTCCTAGCCAGGCCTCCCTCTGGTAGGCTGTTAAATGGGTGTCTGCTACGAGACCACTGAGACCACCCCTCCAAATAGACCTATGTGGTGCCTCCTGGTGGGATGGACTATGTGACTTGCTTTGGCCATAGGGAAATAGAATCAAGTAGTAGAAATCTAGAACTGCTTCCTGGTTTGGACCTGAAGGTTCTATGAAGAAATGAGCTGTCTGTGGCCAGAAGTGATCTCTCCTCTAGATGTTTCCAAAAGAAGAACTGGGAGGGTCTGTCTGGCACTTGCCAAGGATCAGTCCTGAGACCCACATGTTAGGAAGAGAGAACTGATTTGCACAAACTGCCTTTGTCTTCCAGACATGCACACATGTACATACACATCAACATACAAAATAAAAAATTTAAGTGTGTTTTGTAGAAAATGGCTAACTAAATTATTTAACAGTATTTAGATTATCATTAATTGGTCAGGAGTGTTAATCCTTAACTCACCATTATAAATGAGCACACACAGACACCTGATGGATTTTAACAAGCCTTGGCCTGGATTGTGCAATCTTAGCCCCTCTAAACTAGCTTATAATTTTATTGCCAAATATGACCCAATATATACATACGTCCCCTAGGCTGTAATTTCCCACGCTAAGGCAATGTTCCAGGCCATGTGGAATGAGGTTCTTTTCTCTAACTCATGGTGTGTGTCCTCCTTCCTGCTCCTGGCTTTTCTCCTTCTTCTTGAGGCTGCTTCTACTCACAGCTTCTTTTTCACATGAACCTCTCTACTTCAGAAGCCTGAGCACCTTAGTCCAGCCTACCTCTGTCTTTGCCCAGTCTCAGGCCTCACCATTTATTTAACCAATCAGAGATAATGGTTAACAAAGGTAACATAGCTTCACTTGGTGTACATCAAGCAGGCTTCTGAGAGCAGATTAACATTTAGGATGCATTAACATCACTCCATCAGTATTTTTTTTAAAAATAAAAGCATGTGATAAATGTCTTTCAAATGAAAAATCTGAGTAGAACATATGTGCATATGTGTATATGTTTTCAAAGGAGCATGAATAGCACATTCATTCAGTCATTCTTTTTTGTTTTGTTTTTGTTTTTTTCCAGACAGGGTTTCTCTGTGTTGCTCTGGCTATCCTGGAACTCACTCTGTAGACCAGGCTGGCCTTGAACTCACAGAGATCCACCTGCCTCTGCCTCTCAAGTGCTGGGATTAAAGGTATGCACCACCACGCCCAGCAATTACAGACAGCTGTGAACTGCCATGTGGGTGCTAGGATTTGAACCTGGGTTCTTTGGAAGAACAGTCACTGCTCTTAATCGTTGAGCTATCTCACTAGCCCTCTTTTTTGTTTGTTGAGACAGGGTTTCTCCGTGTAGCCCTGGCTGTCCTAGACTCACTCTGTAGACCAGGCTGGCTTTGAACTCACAGAGATCTGCCTGCCTCTGTCTCCCGAGTGCTGGGATTAAAGGCGTGGGCCACCAGGCCTGACGAGCACATTCATTCTTACCTAGCGATATTGTCTAGTCAAGAACCATTGGCAATGGTGATTTCCATACACTTCGTCTCTCCAAGAAACTGGTGTAGACTAGTGAATAGTGAGATATTTTATTAACACTGTAGAGATACTGGGTTCTCAAAGCACATATAGGTACTGGCTAACGAATCCCGACCATTTCTTCCAGGAGAGTCCGAGGTAGCAACACAGCTAGGCTGCTCACCCCTCGCACTGTTCTTCCATGGGGTTTACACGGGCCTCACAGAGCAGGGAGCCATGTGTTCAGTTCCTGACTTTTTGGTTTCTCAGCATGCACTACTGCTGTGCACCGTGACCTTGAGTCCCAAGCTTCTGTAGCTCATTTAATCTTTGCAGAGACACCGGAGATAAGATATTTGTGACTTGCCTTTTGCAGATGAAGTTTGCAAAAGTGAAGGAAATGATCAAGGTCACATATGTTTTGAAAGGAGCATGAACAGCACATTCATTCATTCATTCTTTGTTGTTGTTTTGTTTTGTTTTGTTTTGTTTTTTTCCAGACAGTGTTTCTTTGTGAAACACCCCTGGCTGCCCTGGACTCACTCAGTGCACCAGGCTGGCTTCAAACTCACAGAGATCCTAGACTAGAAAGTAATCCTGATGTTCCCCTTGAGTCAGTACACTCATACCCTGGAATCCTGGGAACTGTGAAAGAAATCACACAACTAACAGCAACTAGAAAAGCCAGTGAACTAGGTACATCGCCATGTGGTCATAGGGCTCTCTGGACACAGCAGAGAAAGACAATGCTTGTGGGGAAAGAGTAGTGTCAGGAAATGGCTAAGAAAATAATGAGTAGTATAAAGCCAATAATTGTGAAGGATCTGAGGAAGCCAAGTAGATATTCTGGCAAGTCTTAGACAGCCATAGTCAGCCTGCACAAGGCTCCATGCCACAGTGCATGGTGGATTCTTTAAGAAAGCCTAGGGTGGAGAATTGGGGTAAGAGGGCATGCGACCTTGTAAATCACACTAAGACTTTCCCTTCTTACTACATACTGGCCAAACTATTCTCATTTTCACCTCGGTACAAACATGCCAATCACCTCATGTTTGAAAGTAGAATTGGCCTGAGTTACATTCGAAGCTTATTCCCAGTTGGAGCACTCTGGCAAATGTTTCTAAGCAGGGTACAGAGGAAGGGGTCTGAGAACTAGGTGAGGAGAGAGGACCTTACAGGAAGCTTCCCCAAGTGCCACAGGCCTTCATCCCTTTAAAATATGAAAGTATCTTAGGAGCAAACTTAAGGACTGATTTTAAGAGCTAAGAGTTCAGCCCAGGCATGGTGGCTCATGCCTTTAATCCCAGCACTTGGGAGGCAGAAGCAAGTAGATCTCTGTGAGTTCAAGACCAGGCTGGTCTATAGAGTGAGTTCCAGGGCTACACAGAGAAACCCTATCTCGAAAAACCAAAACTGAACAGTTCCAAGGATCTGTAAGCATTTTATTCCAAACTCTTCCCTTTATGAGAACCTGGCCACTCTTTCCTCTTGGCTTAGCATCTTTTCTAGTTACTGATTTGTAATTAGTACTTTCTAATTATTCTCTGACCTTTCTCCAGAATGCATCTGCTTGACCAGCCAAGGAAAACTTTGTTGATGTTTGTAGTGTGGTTCCCTTGGCCCGCCTTTAACTCCATTGGTGGCCACTGTCTTGGGTGGTAGCCACACTCACATGTGGCCTGGACCACATCACTCTGCTACACCGTTTACTCCGTCATCCCACCCCCCGACCTCCTGGCCTTGGTCCCTCTGGTAGGCTGTTAAATGGGTATCTGCTATGAGACCACCAAAACCACGGCTCCAAATAGACTTATGTGGCACCTCCTAGTGGGATGGACCATGTGACTTGCTTTGGCCATAGGGAAATAGAATCAAGTAGTAGATCCCCTTTGTGTGGAAACATTGAGGCTTGTATTCTAGAAGCCAGCTGCCACTATTATTGTGGCTTCTTAACATTTTTATTTACTCTGGGGATGGGGTGTTAAGGCAGGGTGTTGCTATATAATCCTGACTGGCCTAGAATTTACCATATAGTTGAGGCTGATTTTGAATGTTCAACAACCCCCCGCCTCTGCCTCCTGAAAGTTAGGATTACAAATGTGTACCACTGCCTAGTTTTAAAAAAATGTATATTGCCGGGCGGTGGTGGCGCACGCCTTTAATCCCAGCACTTGAGAGGCAGAGGCAGGCGGATCTTTGTGAGTTCGAGGCCAGCCTGGTCTACAAAGTGAGTCCAGGACAGCCAAGGATACACAGAGAAACCCTGTCTCGAAAAACCAAAAAAAAAAAATGTATATTAAATTTAATTTTTTTAAATGATTTAAAAATTTTTTATTTTGTGTGCATTCATGTTTTGCCTACATGCATGTTTGTGCGAAGGTGTCAGATCTTCTGGAACTAGAATTACAGGCAGTTGTGAGCTGCCATGTCGGTGCTGAGAATTGAACCCGGGTCTCTTGGAAGAGCAGCCAGTGCTCTTATCAGTGAGTCATCTCTCCAGCCCCCCATTTTTTTCCTTTCTTTCTTGGGGCGGTTGGTGGTGGTGGCGGAAATGCTTTGTAGAGGCCACTTGCTGAACAGGTATTATCAACAAATCATGACAGTTGACTGTTCATTTTTTAGGTTTTTTGAGACAGGATTTCTCTTCTCTCTCTTCTCTCTCTCTCTCTCTTTTGGTTTTTTGAGATAGGGTTTCTCTGTGTAACAGCCCTGGCTGTCCTGGACTCTATTTGTAGACCAGGCTGGCCTCGAATTCACAGAGAAATGCCTGCCTCTGCCTCCTGAGTGCTGGGATTAAAAGCATGCACCACCATGCCTGGCTGGCATCAGCTTTCTTACTGAGATCTTGGTTCTGAGCCTTACTCAGTCTGAGAGAATTTGGTGACTCCATCCATGCTCTACCAATCCAGTGCTGGAAGGCCAGTCTGCGTCCGTCCTAGATAAGCATCTAACAGCATCCACAGAGGGAACCTTAGCCTGAAGAGAACAGCATGCAGAGAGAAGATTCAAGGGGAAGAGGACAGATGGGGCAAACCCCAAGTGAGTATGGTTGAATCCACACCTCTCACAAGTGTGGGAGCCACTAAAGACTCTGAGGAGGGAAGGACAGTGGCCAGAGTGTCGGAGGGCCTGCCTTCCACACTTGCATGCGGCTTGTCTCTCAAAGGTTTTTTGCTGTCAGCTTAGCCCCTAGTGCAGAATGGGAGATGATGAAACCATTAAGAGACAGGGCCAAGGGGAGGCCGCTGGAAGGAAATCTGCTCCCCTGAGGTTAGTTCTAATGAAAGCCAGTTGTCATGAGTGGATCCAGACAGCTTCTTGTTCAGTGACATGGGTTCTTCCTCTCTCATAAACCCGAGCTGTTCCCACAAAGTCCTCAGCAGAGGAGAGCTGAGCTGATTCCATTGCTTTGCCTCCAGAGCTGTGAGCTAAACAAACTTTTCTTTATAAAATTAGCCTGCCTCCAGTACTCCGTTTTAGTCACAGAAAACAGACCACTGCACCTGGAATCCTGTCTAGGCATGCCTGATATCCAAGTGGGAGACCCTAAGCATGTCACCTTGCTCTGCATTGCCTTACCAGTATGAGATTGGATGAAGTGATCTTTGCATCAGTGGACAGGGGTGGGCAGATGGGAACTTGAAAGAAAAGCCAAACCTTTTCATCTTTTTTATTTTGGAAAAGAGACCCTTATTTTTAAAGAGTTCTGCTGGAATCAAGGCCCTGGATTTAGGCCCAGTTGTGGGGAGACACTTGATATCTTTATCACGTGGTGTGGTAATTCCTTGATCCTAACACACTAGTTCTTTATGAGGGAGCAGGCAGAGAGGAAAGGGTGTGGGCCTCAAGCAACAGGGAAAGAGAGATTTTTGTCAGGCTTCCTTACTGTGGAAGTCAGGTCATTTAATCTGAGGAATATCAGATAATCAAATAAACCTGTTAATGGTGGGAAATGGAGCTGGGTCCACAGACGAAGAAGAGAGACTGGACCAGATACTGAATCACCCTTTTCTCTCTGTGGCCATCGTTTCTACCTTGTCACTGATGAGGACATGGCAGGTGTTTACATGCTCCCCAGAACTTGGGGCAGTATGGGAGCCTGTGTCCAAATACTGGAAAACCTAACCAGAAACATTACTCAGAAAACTCAGCAGGAGTTTGGTGAGGAACCAAGGAAGCAGCCTGGAGGGCTATGGGCAGGTAAGATGCCACCTGAGGCCATCTTCCGTGCTTCCAGCCATCTTGGGAATGTGCCCAGCCATCGGGAAACTTCTGGATGAACCAGGTGGTGGTGGCCTATGACTTCAATCCTGGTACTTGGGAAGCAGAGGCACATGGATCTCTGAGTTTGAGGCCTGGTCTACAGATTAAGTTCCAGGACAACCAGGTCTACAGAGAGACCCTGTCTCAAAAAACACAAAGAAATCATCAAAGGAAACGGTCAGATGATGGTGCTGGTGAGCATGAAGAGAACTAAGCGTTACCTACATTCCCAAGCCTTGGAGCTTCATTTCCTCCTTCAGCCTCCACGGCAGCCCCTGGAGGAAACTGCTATTATTATTATCACTATTTTATAGAAGAACACTAAAGCTAGACTTGGAGCTTCCTGCTCACGGGACTGTAGCCCCTTTCAGGACTCTCCTCAGAAGTGTTTGCATTCAGAGCCACGACCTCAGCTAAAGCGGCAGCCTGTAGTGGTCAGGGGATATTGAATGACTTGCTTGAGCATCTCAAATCACAATTAGACATAACCAGTCAGCTACTATAAGAATAACTGCTAAATATTGATAGCTAGCTACCGTTATTGGACCAGATGGTTCATGGGTAAAGGCGCTTTCCACATAAGCCTGGCAACCCTACCTGGATCCCCAGGAGGGAACCAACGCCACAAGGTTGTCCTCTAATCTGCACACATGCACTGTGGCCCACTTGCCCACACACATAAACAATTTTTTTAAATGGTAATAGATATTACAACTATCCATTATTGCAATATCTCAATATCTGTTATTATTTTAAAGATTGTGTGTGTGTGTGTGTGTGTGTGTGTGTGTGTGTGTGTGTGTGTACAAGAGTGTCTATGGAAGGCAGAAAAGGATGTCAGATTCCATGGAGCTGAGTTAGAGTTATGAGCCACCCTGTGTGCATGCTGAGAACCAACCAGCAGTCTTCTGCCAGATTAGCATTCCCAACCGCTGAGCCGGCTCTCAAGCTTCCATACTATTATTAGAAAAAGAGACAAAGAGACTTGGGAGATTCTACACCCTGGCCAAGGCTATGTGGGAATTCAAACAATCCATCTTTGGATGCCTCTGTGGGCAGTCAGACTCACAAGCGCCACTACTGGCCATTGCATTATATTTAGCTGTCTTTCTACCTGTCCCTGACCCAACAGAGAACTTATCCAGGATCTCCAGGGGTAATCTCACTGTTAGGCTTTAAGCCCTTAGGCCCTGTCCTGGAAGTTTTATGTAGACTTGATATAGTTAAAGTCATCTGAGAGGCAAGAACCTCAATTAAGAAAATGCCTCCAGGGCTGGAGAGATGGCTCAGCGGTTAAGAGCACTGGCTGCTCTTCCAGAGGTCATGAGTTCAATTCCCAGCAACCACATGGTGGCTCACAACCATCCGTAATGAAATCTGGTGCCCTCTTCTGGCCTGCAGATACACCTGCAGACAGAACACTGTATACAAAATAAATAAATCTTTAAAAAAAAAAAATATTTAAAAAAAAAAGAAAATGCCTCCATAAGATCAGGCTGTAGGCAAGCCTGCAGGGCATTTTCTTAATTAGTAATTGAGGAGGAAGGCCCAATTCATTGTCTTCCTGGGTTCAATAAGAAGCAGGCTGAGTAAGCCATGGGGAGCAAGCCAGTAAGCAGTGCCCCTCCATGACCCTCCTTCAGCAGCTCCTGCCTCCCATTGAGTTCCTGCCCTCACTGCTTTTGATGATGAACTGTGATGTAGAGCTGTGAGCAAAATAAACCCTTTCCTCCCCAAGTTGCTTTCGGTTGCGGTGTTTCATCACAGCAATAGTAACCCTAAGAAAAGGACCTTTTCCAAAAGAGTAATGTTTGGCCCATGGCAAGATCCCCAGTAATTTGGATCTTGGGGTGGTTTCAGCTCTCTCTAATCTGTGTTTGGGTTTGAAATATTTGTTGTGCACCAGCAGTAATTCCCTAGTGAGAGGCCAGCTTCCCTATGAAAGGATGATAAACTTTACCTCTCTGCCAGCATAGATGATTGTTTAAACTTCTCCAGAACTGATGTTTGTGATTCAACATCACAATGCACTTATTTTGGTACCATTTATTACATGGTGGCGCTGTTACTAGTGAGGGCTGCGCTCTGAGAACAATGCTGGCTGTTCCTCAGAGCCTGTGCTATATTTGTTTCCAGATTTTTAAAAATCAGTTTCCCTGCCTGGCGTGGTGGCACACGTCTTTAATTGCAGCACTTCGGGGGAAGGAGCCGGCAAATCACTGTGAGTTCAAGGCCAGCTTGGCCTACAGTCAAGGATACACAGAAAGAAAGACCCTGTGTATATGTGTGTGTGTGTTTCCCCAATCTTTGTATTGGAAGGAAAAACTTGGATTCCATTTTGAGTTCATAGGACCGGACTTGCTTGACCTAGTGATCCCAAGAAACCACTAGTTCCAGGCACCAGATCCAGGAACTAACCAAAAAATTCCCCACCGTAAGGGCAGCCAGTCAGGAGATAACCACCCATATAACCACCTAGCTACCCCACAAACAGACTAAAGGTTACCCAACCCTTACTGGAATTCCCTTTTAGCTTTAAAAAAGCCAGTGTACCTTTGTTCTGAGTCACCATTTTGTATGAATGGTCGACCCCAGCATTCTGGTTGTTTCTGCAGAATAAATACCCTTTGCTTCTGCATATTATTTGAGTCTCAGGTCTTTCTTCAGCGATTCATGAACCATGTTGTTATACATTTGAGGAAGAAATTTCTTTGGCATCATCATCTTGGTTTAGCATTAGCTGTTCTTTTTTTCCTGCATACTTCCTTTTTTAAAAAATATAATATTTTAACTAATTACTTGAGAATCTCACATAATATTTTTTTATCATATTCCTCTCGGATCCATCCCTCATTTCTGCCTCCTCTCAGCTTTATGTCCTCTATTTTTATTTGTTTTTTTCTCTTTCTTTTCTTTTTTAATAACCCACCAGGTCCAATTTGTGCTGCCTGTATCCTCATGGTTGTGCAACTGTACACTGAACATGACCCACCTACCAAGGGTCACACCTGTAAAGAAGATGGATTCTCCCTCCCCCAGAAGACATCAACTGTCAATAAGTCCTCAGGTAGGGATGGAGAATCATAATCCCCTTCTCCCTCCCTGATGGAATGTTGACTGACTTGATCTGGGAAGGTCTTGGGCAGGCAGCCCCAGCTGCTGTGAGTTTACTAGTCATCAATTCTCCTTACACAGAAGTACTGTTTCCCCAGCCTCTGGCTCTCAGACTCCTTCTGCCCCTGCTCATTTATGGACCCTGGGACCTCAGCTGAAGGAGTGTTGTAGTATGAATTATTAATAAGTAATAATTGATATATATATCAACTGATTTATATATATATATACACACACACACATAGGTTGGGTTTTTTGTTTGTTTTTTTTTGGGAGGGGTTGATTTTTTTCGAGACAGGGTTTCTCTGTGTAGCCCTGGCTGTCCTGGACTCGCTTTGTAAACCAGGCTGGCCTCGAACTCACAAAGATCCGCCTGCCTCTGCCTCTGCCTCCCAAGTGCTGGGATTAAAGGCGTGCGCCACCACCGCCCTGCTGACATGTATAGTTCTTAGGGCAGCAGAACTACCCGAGAACCTGCCACTTATAAATAAAAACATGCAGACATGGGGCTGGAGAGATGGCTCAGCGGTTAAGAGCACTGGCTGCTCTTCCGGAGGTCATGAGTTCAATTCCCAGCAACTACATGGTGGCTCACAACCATCTATAATGTGATCTGATGCCCTCTTCTGGCCTGCAGATAAACCTGCAGACAGAACACTGTATACATAATAAATAAATCTTTAAAAAAAAAAAAAACATGCAGACACTTGTTGGATTTTAATATTGCCTCATAGCACTGGGGCTAGGCGGATCCTATTCCTCTAAGCTAACTCCCCAGCTAAAACCCCATAATTACTTGCTTGTTCCGTATGGTCTGGTCCTCAGAGCAGGCTGCTCTTGGCCGTGTGCATTTTTTTTCTCTTCCATCTGTCCCATGGCATCTGCTCCTTCTCTCCTCTTTCTCCATCTCTCGTCCTCCTCCCTGCTTTCTTTTCCCCCAAGCCTGTGAACCTTCACCACACCTCTCTCCCTTGCCTACTCCAGGCTATAGACTGCTTTATTCAACCAATCAGAGATGTCTTAGTAGGAGAGATCACACAGGATCATGTTTGCTCACGTACATCACATACAGTAGGAAGACAGGGAGCAAACAATGAACATTTGAATACAAGCCTTTCAGATCATCCTAACAGAGTGTGATATAGACACCTCACTTGTGACTGAACGTTTCAAAGACACTGTCTGTATGTTGACCAGTTAGCCACAAAGCAACTTTTCTGATGAGTTCATCTATGGATAAAGAGAACAGTCTGTAGGGGTTAGATAAATTAGATTTAGAAAATATATAGGAGTTTCTGAT